>JAOEHI010051118.1:0-19366 GCA_025447815.1 Percopsis transmontana | reverse complement strand
TGTGTGTGTGTGTGTGTGTGTGTGTGTGTGTGTGTGTGTGTGTGTGTGTGTGTGTGTGTGTGTGTGTGTATGCGCATTCAAAATCTTCCAGCGGGGGCGTCTACGACACTCCATTCACCAGCGGAGGACTGTCCTGTTTGTCCTTCTTCATCACTCGTTCTCTGACGGGCCGGTGGTGAGGACGGGCGGGGCCGTCGTTCACGTTGCCGCTGCTCCCCTGGGCGGAGGAAGGCGCTCCTGCTCCTGCACCTGCTCCTCCTCCTCGGCTCCCCGAGGAGTGCTGTACGCTGCGCTCGTTGTTGCCGTCCACACGGATCTGCGTGCGAGAGAGACGCGTTAATGCCATCTATTGCCTTACAGTGTGCTAGTAACACCGTGGGTCCTGTGTGACTGTACTGGAAACTAGCCTCAGTGGTGTGGTTAAAGGGACACTCCCCCATTTGTGTGTGTGTGTGTGTGTGTGTGTGTGTGTGTGTGTGTGTGTGTGTGTGTGTGTGTGTGTGTAACCAGCGCTACCAAAACTGGTTGGAAAAGAGTATACCCCTCCTGCACCCGAGTGGCTGGCACTACTCTCTACTCCAACTACTACAGTGCACATAGGCTCAATCTGTCCAGTTAGGAAGCATAAGCGATTGCGAATCAATGTCACCTGTTTTGGTGCAAATCAAAGTGACAACACTTGCACTGGAGAGGCAACAGCAAGACAACCCCCAAAAAGGGAATGGTTTTGCAGGTTGTGGCCACAGACAATTGCACTCTCCTTATCCTTCCTGGCTGATTTTTCTCTAGTTTTGCTAGTGTTTTTGCTAGTGTCTTTGCCAACGACGAAACGTATGGATGTGCCATCCTGGAGGAGCTGGACTGCCTTTGCAACCTTAATGGGCTGCAGGTACCGCCTAATGCAAACAGCAGTGACAAAGACACTAGCAAAACGCAAAGCTTGACATTGATTCACAGTCGCTTATGCGTCTTAACTGGACAGATTGATATCCCTGAAGTTTAATTGACTTGATTATACTGTGATGATGATTAGGTGTTCCCTTAATATTTTTGAGCAGTGTAGATGAGTGTGGTCATAAAACTTTTAGGATTGTGTTTGTTTTTAGTTGAGGTGTGGTTAGTCAAATAATAAAATACTCCAAATATAATAAACAGCTAAGACATCAAGACAAATATGTACGTCCATAATTACCAAAAGGGTAAGCTTTATGAGTTTAAGAGTGTTTTACCTGTAAGGAGTCTTCCTGTGGTCTATTCTTGGGGTCTCTGATGTAACGGGGTCGTGGGTCACCCCACTGGATTTCTTCACCTACAAAAGGGGATATAAATGCTAAGTTCCACAGCTATGATTCAGCCTTGTGCCTAAAAGCAAATATGTTTTACTGGCTGGACAAAACACTTTGTCCGACACGGTTAATTTCATTATTTTGGTCTACATCAGATATACACTGCCTGGTAGTGGACAATTCATGTGGGAAAATTATTCCTCATGCTCCCTGAACAACTCTTTCACGATTTGAGAATCCTAGCATTGTCGTACTGGAACATTGCTGAGCCTAGAGTTGACTAATTGAAGATATCCCAGATCAGCCAGGCAGTGTAGGTCATGAGGAATTTGAAAGCCTTGACTAAACCCTTTAATAATACAGCTCCAAAATGAGAATCTGAAGGGATTTCCTTTGATCCGATTTCAATTCATAAGGCTTTGATTTCATCAGACACAGACGTTTAAATAAAGAATGCCACCACACACTTTTATATCCTCCGCCTCTTCCTCTTCCCCCTCGACCCCGCGGCCCCCCGCCGCTGCCTCTCTTCCTCCCATCGGCCCGTCTGGGCAAAGTCCCGCCCCCTGTCATTAGCTCGTCGGTAGGGGCCAGCGACCAATCACTGAGCTCGTCTTTGTGGTCCGACTCCGTCTCTGAAGCGTTGGATGCCTCCGAATTAGTGCCTGGTGGGGGGAAAAGGAAAGAAAATAATAATAAAAAAAATAAAAAAGGCTAAATGTATTTTTAGTGGTCTCTCAACGCTCGCTTAGGGGGATTAAAAGATCTTTGAGGACCGACATAACAGCAGTGAAACCATTTCTAAATATGATGTTTATGAATTTCAGCAGCAAAAGCATCGCCCTGAACACACACACACTTTCCTTAAGCCATCTGAGAACAACACCTCCACCTCACGCTCACCCAGGGCAGCGGTACCTGAGGCGAAAGCCGCGCCTCCGCCTCTTCGGCCCCGGCCCCCTCTTCCTCCTCCGCTGTAGGGCTTCCCCATGCCGCCTCCCCCGCCCCCTCTGCCCATGCCCAGGCCCGTGCCGTTGTCGAAGACATAGGCTTTGTCTTTGGCGTTTCGGGGGCCCGTCCCGCCGCCTCCGCCGCCTCCCCCTATCTGCCTGAGCTGCTCGTCGATCTGAAGACGCTCCAGCCGTAGCTGGTCCACCTCCTGCGGGCGTGGGGGGAAACAAGGCGTCAGTTGGGAGTGAAAACCTGCAAGGACGAGGAGGCACAGGGAGGCGTCTGACCTTGAGGTAGTTGAGGTGGTAGTCCAGCAGTACTTTAGCGTTGGAGATGCTTTCCTTGGTGCCGACGAACACAAACGGCACCAGACCCTGCGGGGAGAGGTTCGCGGAGACGTCAGACAAGCGGTGCCGCACGTTTTAATCTCGAATCGTCGTTTCGCATCTCAAACCGCCAGCCTCTGACCAGGACGTCTCACTTACTTCGTCAGCCGGCGGCGTGGGCTTCTTGTCATTCTCGGGCTCAATGCGGACGCGCACCACCCCGGATTTATCGACCACTTCCTGGATCAGCTTCCCGTTTTTACCAATCACCTTGCCTACAAGACGAGGAAGAAGACAGACACACAAACACACACACAGGATGAGACACCAGCAGCTGTGAGGTGGACTCAAACCCATGAATGCATGCTAGGTACCTGAGCATGCATAGCTGCAATGGATATAAGAAGTACAGAAGGGAACTACAGGACTTCTTACCCACTAGGTTCCTTGGAACTTTTATAACATCTTCAGAGAACTCCAGGAAACTCCTGGCCTTACGGACAGCTTCCTGGTCCTAAAACCAGCAAGAGAATACAGTTAACCCCCAGACCTGATATCTGATACTGTATCATTATAATGTTTGTCCTTCTAAGGGCACAACCGACGCTAACATTTAAGCAGACTAAATAATAACCAAACTATTAGGTTATAAATAGAGTAGAAACCTACTTGTATTCAGAGACGTTCTGGGTCGGTGTGCAACTGACGGCCTCCCCATATCAGTGCACTATAAAAGCTTACCTCTCCGTAGATGTGGAAGGTACAGGTCTCTTCATCCAGGTCTATAGTGGTGACTCCAGGGACTTTGCGAGCCTGCTGAATGTTGGCCCCGTGAGTCCCGATGGCCAGACCCATTAAATCGTCCCGAACAACAAACTGCTCGTGGAACCTTGACGCCAACTGTCTGGAGCTCTAAACAGACAAGGACGGAAAGGGATTAAGAGGGGAGGGGGAAAAAACACTCAGAGGAAAGAGAGAGTGATAAATTGTGGCTAGTATCAATTATTATAATCCAGATAATGATTGTGTGTGACTTGCATGAATGCTGAGTCTAGTTTAATAGGCGCTGTTTATTTGGAGTCATGATTTGAGTCACTATTTTGAAACAATCTTTTAATTATTTTGAATCTAATATTATAAATATGCATACATACACTGATGTTTACATACATTTTATTATTGTTTACTGTACTTTTTCTAATTATGTTATCATCCTGTGTTTGTATCTGTGAAGTGGTTCATAGCCCACGACTGGGGTGGTCAAGTCACAAGCTGTGAACCACTTCATTTTCGGGGACATTTTGGGGACGGTGGGTCAAAAGGATTGAGAATCACTATCAACTGACTCCTAACTATAACATAATAGACCCTTTTCACAGGCATGTCAGACCATTAATAATGGGTCTGTTTTAGGTGTGCCGATGAGCAAGGATTGACATCTAGTCCATAATATTGTCAATGCTCGTTAACTGGTACACGTAAATCAAACAGATCCACTATTCATTGTATTAGCAACAGCAGCAGGGGTAAACAGCAGTTTACCCCTGCTACGACAAGCCTGTGAAAAGGGTCCATTGTGTTAATGAAGACAGGCGCACGCTGACAGTGAAAGGCTGCAGGTGTACCTCGAGCTGCCTGCTGGCCTCTTCATTCCTCAGCATAAGAGACATCTTGGTGCGCAGACTCCTAAAGTGCATATCGCTCATCATATTGGCCCGCTTTGTTGTGACTTCATTCACCGACTGTCAAATCATATCAATTAGTCAATGAGCAGAAACCCGGTTTCATTTATTTTGGTAAAGGAACAGTACCCACCAGTATGACCAGCTGTTTTTTGTCTGAGTCATAGGTTATGCTAAACGCTCTCACGGCCTTCTTAAAGTCCTTATGTGTCGACTCCTTGGAGCACCTGGCAATGGATACAAATCCATGTGTTAGTAAACATCATATCCTATTTTACATTTAGCAAAAGCATTTCTATTGATTCGTCTAGGCAGGTGGAATTTTAATACAATTGTGCGGGGGTTACGAAACCATTTCAATTTTAGGAACTCTTTTATTAGGCAGTGAGTATTAGTGAATTATTAGGTGAGTTTTTTTTTGTTGCTTATATATATTTTTAATGTGTCATATTATGCAACTTGTTTGGGGTCAGGAGTTAAAAGGTTTGAGAAACACAGGCCTAGGGAAGACACCTTCAGCAGTAATTGTGTCATAAAAAGCCCTATATTTGTGTATGAGTGTGTCTCACATCTGCCGGAGGTCCTCAGGTACATCCAACCTGATCCTGACAAAGGTGCTTTTGGTGGCAGGTTTGTTTGGGTTAACCGGCCGTAATCGCTCCAACGTCACTATCTCGTTCAATGTAGCGTCGCATGCAGCATATTCTATAACATAAAACTAGGGGAAAGAGACAGAGGGCCAGTTGGAGGTAAAGAACAAAAAAAAGGAGCAATAGCTTAAAAGATAACCTTTTGTCCAACTGCAGATTTTCCTGTTGAGTGGTCAGTTGTGTTATCTGAACAGACCTAAAATCTGTTTAACATTAAAAGAAATCTGAAAAACAAGTAAGCTTTTGGCCCCAGGTGTAACATCCCTTCTAGATTGTAACCAAATCATCTGACATATTCTCCCACTCCCAGTCAGAAAGCCAACAAAGTTAGACCATGTTTCATGAAAACAATATTGAGGTCACAATTAAAAAAAAAAGAAGACATGGAGCTCTCTTTACCTCCAGTCTCAAGATAAATTATACTGTAAAATTAGGCCAGTGATCTGCTCTAGGCTTTGTGGCATGAAAATCAATACAGGAATATGCCAGGATTTTACCTCTCCTTTGACCATGCGGACCTTGGCTAGCCACCATCCACATGGCTCCTTGTCATTAGCCCTGGAGTAGACCTAAAACACAAACACAACGTACACACTTAACACAGGCCCAGACCCCTTCAACACATTTAGCCTTTGGCACAACATTTTTTTTCAAAGTTTAAGTAAACTGACTTGCTGCTAAAACAGTAACTGAAATATAGCCTGCTTATTTTTGCAGAGAAAGTCTTATACAAGTAACATAAATGGTGCAAATGTGTTGATTATTTCCACACTTTCACTTCAACAAACATACTGTATGTCATGTGACTGTCATAAAATTTCTTATATGAAGCTTGTTAAGGGAAGTATTCAGCCTCTCGCACCTCAACCTCATCACTCTCATTAATCTCCTTGAAGAACCCAGTTGGAGGAGGGAATCGCACATCCTGGAATGGGATCTGACGCTCAGGTTGCCAACTGCAACAACACACAGGCATTAGGAAAGGCGCATAAAAGGCATAGAGGAGAATTGTGCCTTGATAAAATGCAAGCAACAGGTAAGAAAGACATTAGTTGACTGCAAGTTACTCACTTGTTTTCAAATGCCACAGTAACAAATCCTTCAAGAACATCTTTCACACAGGCCTAGATAAAAGAGAGGTCAATTAACAAAAGACATTGTACCAGGCCTTAGAATTGGCAAAGGAAATAAAAGGCAATGGCATGCAAAAACTACATTAACAGATTGTGCTGTTATCAAGAGACGAATTGGAAAATAATACAATAACAAGCAGTACTAGAATAATACTGTGGCTAAAAGGTTGCACACGTTTCTAAACGAAGTCCATAGTCCAAGTGAAATCCCTAGATACGTACATTCATAAATGTGGTTTAAGCAACACAGTAAGCAACACACCTCATTAAGCAACACAGTAAAGCAATAAGTGATGCAGACAGACAAAAAAAACATTTCAAACACTAAAACGCTATACTGAGCTCAATATTATACTCTGAAAACAAACAAGGCCTACATGCATTCAGCATACAGCAGTTGTGCAAGACAAAATACAGCAGTTGTCGAATTCAGCTACTGAAGAGACATTTTCAAGCTGCAGTGAATAGTTGGGAGACAAACCTAGAGAATCTCTGGGCTTTACTAGAACTAAAGCCTAAGTAGGTGGCATTGGTCTTTATTCAAAATGTATGCAAGAAAAAGACTCCAAAACAGCTTAATGAAGAATCTTTAGTAATACCAAGGTGTTACTAAAAATTAATGTAACTTAATCATGCTTTACAGTAGCTGTGTTCCACATTCCTTCTACTGTGGCAGTACTATTTGTTTTCATTCAGTACATATACTGTTCTATTATGAGCATCCAAAACAAAGCCATTGGTTGCTAACTCATGATCAGTTATCAAGTCTGAGCCCAGATTGTGCCAAGATGACCAACACCCACTTCCCACAGCTTTGGCTAAACCAAGAAGATGGTTAGGGAAAGTAGGCTAACGCCTGATCTGTCTATAAGGATACATACTGAATATAAACTAAATGTATATGGCTTGCCCTAGGACTTGATGGGACAGGTTTATTGGTCAATTCGACGGGAGATCAGAGGATTATCCTAATTGATACTAGCCACAAAAGACTAATCTATCCTGTTTGTTAACCAATGCGTTTAGGAAAATGGTCATCAACTCATTGGTTGTTCACTAGATGCGCGTCAATTGCGATTAACCTGAACATTTATTACACCGCCATAACATTAAGATGCCAATAAGATTAACGTTACAATAGTAGTAGTTACCTGTCCTAAAATAAACGTTATTCTAACAAATTTTGCACATAGTAACTGTTGCAACGTTGGCTGGGGCAGCAAGCAGGTCAGAAAAATAAACCGTTCCTTAGGACAAAAAACTTTTTAAGGATACAAGCAGTCTAGTATCCCTTATTTACGACATTTCTGTACATATTACAGGCTGCTGAAAGCAAGGCCCTGGTGCTTAATGATGCTAAATGCCTTGCTTTTGGTTGACAGTCCAAAAGCAGGTAAATGCCACAGCAGTTAGCCAAACGTTTCAAAGTCGCATCTTACTGTGTCAAAGTCCAGGAACGGGCACAAACTTACCTTGTAGAAAGCCCCACTAGTTCCCCTCACTTCCACGACTAGCTCGTCCATGACGCAAGTGAACACAGCTCGCTAGCTAGCTAACTACCGTCTGCTATGTAAGGTAGCTAGCTAGCTGGCTAGCGCGGAGCCAGCCCTGGCAGAGTTCGGCTGTTGAATTGCTAGCTAGCCTACCTCCGGAGCTGAACTGCTAATCCCGAGAATAGGCCGCGATAACGTGGACGTTTATAATACCCTAATCCCCGTTGCACTCTTTATGAATGCTGTTTCTCGTTTGTTGCAGACTTGTAATTCCAGATTTATAGCTCGCTAACTTAGCCCGTGGCTGATGTTATGTGATTACGGGTGCACTATGCTGCCATTGGGTGCATCTCTCCGGAATCCGGATCTCTCACCCTTTCCGTGTGACGTCACCTCTGTCTTGCCTTTCTTTTGGAAAATTTCAGTCTGCTGTCTGATACATAGACATGCATATTTCTCACAGCATTAAAATAGGATGTAGAAAAATACATAGATTAGAAGTAATGTATTTCAATTTACTCCCAACACCAATTTTAAAACCATACAAATAAAGCAACCAATCATTATTACAGTGTAGGCTACAATATGACCTTCAGTGTTAGGGTCCTTACTCCAAAAAAATAGTTTACTCATTACTTAAAAAAGTAAATGCATTTAAGTAAGTAAAGTAAATGCAAAAGTAAATTTAAAAAGTAATGCATTTCTTTACTGATTTACTCACTGTAGAAAGTAGTTTGTTACGCTACTTGTTACATTACTTTTTCGTTACTCCGCAACATCGCCTGAGATGCATTCACGTAACTGCCATTTAACAATTAACGTTAAGTCTTACATATGCCCACATACCCACATGTATCCGCACAAATTCCTTGCTTAATAAGGAGGACATACACAAGATCTTTCTTTTATGCTCTTTAATAAAATAATACCACAAAGCCAACAACAGAGTCGGTAAAAAAACTGCCCAAAAAGCACTTCATAGAAAAAAGTAACTACATAATTGTTTAGTTTAGTTACTGTAATGTGATTACTGGATTTAGTAACAGTAATGCATTACCCCCAACACTGGTGAGCTTATCATAGGGCTACCGTCTTGGTATCTATTCAAGGACTCAGTCACACTTAATGCATTGAACATGTTTTTTCCTGAGTGCACATATATCAATAATAATTCTCTTTAAATTTCTAAAGCTAAGTTTCAAACACAACAGTGAAAGGTAACCACTTTACAATGGGGATGTGCTTTCCCCTTCAGTGCTTGCCTACAGTTCTCACAGCTGTGTCCACCATTAAGTGCCAAGAATGCCAGAATGCCATCCACTTTTTCACTAAGATTTCAGTACCCAGGACAGCGCTCGTTTCCTTACATATGGAAACAAGGGGAGGTTGTTGGCTTCAGATTTAGACATTTTTGTCCTTCATCACACATGACATCTCTTTATACTTCATACAGACTTCATACTTGCACCATTACACAATAGTGTTATTCTCATAGTATTATCTTTTATATGGCAGACCTATATGTGGTTTAGAGTTACATTATATGGCTATGGAAATGGAAGACAGACACAAGCCGCATGTTGTAAAAGTGAGAGGGAAAAACAATATACACTTATATATAGACTTATATAGGCAAGAGTAAAATAAGTCAATAGGACAGATACACACACAAAAAGGTACACACATGAGGTAAAAAGTGATATTAAAGAGGAGACATGCAACAGATGACAATATTTAGGAGGGAATGGCAAAGATTACATATTCAAAGACGGAATATTCAAAAAGAATTCAAAAACGCAGATGTTAAGAATGGCACGAAAGCAGAGGTGTTGTGTTTATAGTTTATATTATAAAGCTAGTAGCAAGTGATACAAAATCAGGATCAGAAAACAAATCTTGTGAAGCTTGTTTAATGTCTTTATCAGAGGTCCTTTCAGATTGCAACCACAACGATAGTGTTACATACAGTATACGAAACATACAGCTAGAGACATCCTGATAGGATTCAAAACATAAAACAGTATTGGACTGGAAACAAAAATGTCACAAAAACTCGGATTTAATAAGAATTATACAGTATTTTTGCAATACGTTATTTTTCTTGATTTCATAAATACTACTGCAAGTACTGTAGTAACAATGTTAAAAATACTTCAAACCAATGATCTGCTTGCTGCAAGATTAAAGGTCACATTAATTTCTGTGGCAAATGTTAATGTAAGAAATTAAGGGATCAGACATTTTTTTTTACCAACCTGTGTGTTATGGTAACCTAACACTCCATTTCAAATATTTTATTATTCAGTACTAGCAGGTTAACCTGTAATGGAAACAGAGGCACATTCTGTCTTTTCCAAGACATATTGTTGTATCAGCCTAATACAGTGTTGTCATTTACAGTGCATTAAAGTTATACATTTACCTGATTAATCTGAGCCACGGATGTTATAAGCATTACATTGTTGTACTATGAACTGTGTATGACTACGAGCAAGAAATGGTTTTACTTTGTAATCTATGACTCTAGGATGGGTAATGTAACTTAGAATTCGCTCATTTATGACACAATGGGTGACTGGGTTAAACTGAGTTATAACAGCGAAATAATTAAAGGTTTTTCCAGTTGTGTGGTGGTTACTTGAGTTGTCTGAAGGGCTGGACTAATTTTGAAATGGAAAAACTGGTTAACAATGCAGAATATAGGCTACAGTATTTTTGGACTACATGTACGCTGGTCATGTCCAACACAAGTGCAACGTGCTTCCTCTGTGTTAATGTAGGTAGAGGGAGCTATTGTATTGTGGGAATATCACAGTCAGTTCAGCAGATTAGGCCTAGTCGTTTAAAAAGCCTCAAGGCTCCAAGATTGGGTTAGTGCTGTTGGGTACATTAGTAACTGTAAAAGATACATATTAACAGTGTATAAATAATTTACATACCTTTATACAGACTTATGGTTTTCTTTTACCCAAGGCTCTCGGATTCATGCTTACAGTATATACAGATAATAAAAAAATTCCTTCCCTGTAAATACATGCTCAAACAGTCTGTGTACAAGTCAGTATAAAGATGTCTCTGTTATTTATACAGGGCTCACAGTTTTGCTAAATCTCCCCAGCCTTTTTTCGAGATGAGAGGCAGTAATATTGAGAGAGCTAATCATCTGAGACATATGTTCAGTTGGGATATATGCTAATTCATATGCTCCTCCTAATGCCTCACTAATGGCAGAATAAATAACAAAAATGATGTATTTATTGCATAATAGGATGCTGCTGTGTCTGAAGAGACTGAAATAGAACTGACTGTCAAGCTAAATGTCAATAGGGAGGGTAGTGTGGCGTGCTCTGACCTTTATTTAGTGACTCCACACTCAAAGGAAACAACAAGGCAGAGAATTGTGAGGTTAGCTTTACAGTACAGAAGAATAAGGAGACATGCCATAAAACCCTCCCTATGGTCTATGGTCCTGTGGAAGAAATATCTGTGTCTCACATAGCTACAGTAAGTAAGAGCCTCTTACTGTTTCAAAATCAATATCTAGATGATTCTGTCTAAAAGCCTATAGGTGTTTTATATTCAGGAGGTCTTCCACTGGTCCTTAAGTCTGATTTGGACATTCATGTACAATTCTGGATAGTAAATATACATTTTTTAGATTATGTAAGCAATGACAGCATCTAATGTATATCTTTTTCTTTACAGCCCACTATTTTATTATTGTGAAAGTCTATTTGTTATTCCTCTCCCAAGAAATACTGCCCATGTAAGTAGTTTCGAAAACTTGTCAATGTGTTATTAGTAGTAGTAGTAGCGTAAGAGCACTAGGGAAGTAGGGTTTATAAGTAATAAAGGTTGGTCTCATCACTGGTGGCAGTCACCGACTGAAACAAAATCAGAGAATGTGTTCTGGAAACACAACCCTTTCTCAATCATGTTGACAGTATGACACATTGCCTTCAAATGTGTCCAGTGACCATGTCCGTATCAAGTCAGGGCATGCTTATTCTACCGTTCATACCAGTTCTGGTAAAACATTGGCCAAATAGTCAAAATAAATTATAGGCACGTTTCTGTTCTATTCAAACCTCAAATGTATTGGAATATTGGAACAGTTGGAATCTGTTCGATCTAGGGATCTTGAGATTTATATGATAATATGTGTTCCTCTCCTCTTTCCTCCTCCAGTATTTTCCACGTCTCCTTTAGCTAACATAACAGGGATTCCTCAAATTTCTTTTCATTCCCTCCATTTAATGTCTAGTTTTTCATTTTCACCACAAAAACTCTTTCCAGGGTCTGGTGGTCCAACCCGTCCGTCCGTCTCTATCTCTACGCCCTTCTTCTTCCCCAACTGCCTCGCTTTCCCACCATCCCTCTACCCCTCCTAAACCTCGCCCCTCGTCCCCGACATGTCCAGTTACCCTTCTTCTCTTCCCCTGCCTCCCTGTCTCCCTCCTCCTGACAATCTTCAACAAGGACAATTGCTCTTTGTCGCGGCCTCTGGCGTTAGTCTCACTCGCCCGTCCTCTCTCTCCACGTCCCGGTAGAGGAGGGATTTCTGGGCCTTGAGGCGGCAGGCCAAGGACATAAAGATGGAGTCGACATTTTGGCTCTCCCGCGGGTCCTTGGCGGATGTCTCAAACAGCAGCATGTTGTGGGCATCGGCGAACTTCAACGCCATGTTGGAGGGCACCTGAGATAGAACACACATAGATGGGCTAGTGTGTAAAATAAAACCTGTTTTTAGCAAGGTATTTTGTACTATTATACAGTAGTATGTGCAATACCTGTGCATAATTAGTCTTCGTATCTAATCACCATGAAATATCTTTCAATAGAAAGTACTTTTGCAGAACTCGCGAGACCATATAGTTTGCGTGCACTCACATGCCCAATTGGTGTATGTGTGGTATCGTGTCTCATTAGCCGAGACATTTTGCTAAACGGAAGAATGGCAAACTACATCGTCAAATGTCAATAAAGCATACCTACTCACACCATGTCTAGAGTACACTGACCTGTATTTGGTCGATAAGGTCACACTTGTTTCCCACCAGGACTCGAGGCACCGATGCTGAGACCCGGTGGCCATTACACTCCTGGAACAGAAACAGTATACCGTAACCATTAAGCATACTACATAATGAGGACCACACAAGGCATTACCTAACAACATTTAGAGGCCAGAATGACATACGGTACACTATGTTAATTGACTTCATAGTCAATTAAAACAAAATTACATTTCGAGCCTGCTCCTCATTTATTGCATCACATGACCACATAATCTGTTTACATAGCAGTGTTTCAGAGACGGAGATATAGCCTAATTATCTTGAGTGATCCCATTGACTCAGATACCTGAAGAAACTGTGCAGAGTTAGCTTTATACTGTAGGTGCTTTTCAAAATAATAGTAATACAGCCATGACAGTTACTCAGTTGAGACACTCAAGGTCAATATCTACTTAAAATGGAATTTTGGCAGATTGACAAGCCAGTGACTGACCTGAATCCATGTCTGTAGGTTGCGGAAGGAGGCCATCTTGGTAACATCGTAAACAAAGACCACAGCATGGACATTGCGGTAATAGTGCTCCACCATGGATTTACGGAAACGCTCCTGGCCTGCAGTGTCCCATACCTGCACCTGTAGTTACACAAAAGATAAACGAGCATTTACAACCGAGTACCAGAACCTGAAGAGTATTAATTTACTCTTAGTGGTTCCAAGGCCGGTTGTAAACCATCTGCAATGCTAGACGAAGATGTGCTATTCCACGTGCCATTGTATATTTAGATGGTATATAGGTGACAGATTGATGGTGATGCTTGTAGTCGGGTTATTTTCTTCTTGTTGTGCTTGTTTATTATGCTGGAGAGAGTCCTGATATTCAACCTTACAATAAGAGTGAACCACAAACAGTGCACTTATTTGGTATAGTTATATTACTGTTGGGGGCTTTTTTAATTCTTTCATGGCTATGTCTTAGTGTTGGCAAGTTCAGCTGGTCACTGGACCTCAGCTAAGTTCAAAAATGTTCTTGTTGAGTCTAATAGCGCTAAATGTGCCCCAGTGTGGTTCTGTGGGAGTTTATTCTCTTCAGGACTAATCAGGATATGACAGTGAGATAAGGATGTCATCGTCTTTTAAATCCACAAGATTCACAAAAGACCAACCTTGATATGAATGACAAGGAACCAGATAAAGTATTGTACTATCTCTCAGCCTTAAGGTACATATACAGCAGAGGGGTTTAATCGGATTGAGATAGGGCTAATATTTCATCCCAGATAGGCGGTCTATACAGTACATACACTAGCCTATGTAATCCATATCCCACTTCCTATACTGTATGTCAGCAGTAGCACATTTTATCTTTTCACCACTCACTGATATAAACAGTACATTAGAATTTGAAAGCCAAACCCAACCAATTAGCATTCTATATATACTAGATGACATACAATAGATGATACTTTATGGAACATTTGTGTAACCCTGCATAGGCTACTATGCAGGCTTCCTTGGTGATTTTAATTACTGTGGCGTTACATTTCTACTGCCTAACCTCGAGCAGTATGTATGTGACCTATCCAACTAGGCTGACCAGAACACTGGATCTACATTTGGCAACGTACCGAACGCATTCATCGCAAGGTGCCGCCCACCAATGGGCTGTTCTGACCCCAAATGCTGTGCATCTGCAGCCTAGCTACAGGCAGAAACACTCCCCACACAGACAGAGGTGATTGCTATCAGGACAAATTATGCAGCGGAAGAGCTGCAGCTGCGAGGTTGCCTAGAGCGCACTGACTAGGATGTACTCTTTAATAGTAATGATGATTGCAACATGCTCACTGACATTTTGTCAGTCCATTATTCCCACAAAATCAATTAAATCTAGCCCGATTACATAGGCTTAACCAGGTGATTTCAATTACAGCGACTAATAATTGATCACCTGGTTAAGTGAACAAGCAGAAGGAAAACCTGGCAGGACTTTCATGGAGTCGGACTTACCCACCTCTGCTGAGATGATGCCGTGTGCACGGAAGTGCCGTTTTAAAAAAGCTCCGTAAGTCCGTAAGGAGGAACTTACAGACTTACTGAGCTGAGCTAGCATACAGCACTCAAATTTTTAACTGCCATGGTCAACTTTTCAACTTAAATTTTAACTTTTAGCACACCACTTTTTACTGCCTTTTACCCTACTGCATTGAGATTTTACCACATGTACTGCGTTGTCTTTTTATGGGCATTTGATGTTCTTATGTACTGTACCTCTATGTGAGCTATGCACCAGTGAATTTTTTTTCTCCATTAATGCCTGCAATGGACAATACAGTTTTTGAATCTTAAATCTTGACCATTTGTGTAACCCTGCATAGCCTACGGCATAAACTCAAAATCTACATTTAAATATACAGTAAAGGCCCCTTTGCTTGTTGTATATTAATGATAAAGTAATCTCTGCAAAGTCTTTTTGCAGATTCAAGGTTGTATGTACAGTACACAGATGTGTGTACAGAGAACATACAAAGAAACAATGCAACATAATGTGCAGTATTACTGACTCAAGGCTTAGTGGGCTATTAGAAGCTCATGTGCACCAGTGTATTTTGGAGCAGTTACAGTAAATGGTATTAATGCACTGACAAAACTCTAAGGAATGTCAGTTTTACTGTAGGAAACTTGACTAAGTGAGAGCAGTAGAGAGAAATGGTTTACTTTTGTTATGCATTTAGATGTCAGACTGTATTATCTTCTGAAAATGTATGAGGGTGCAGACAGTGGATGGATGAAATGTGTATAAAGTTTGGGACATGCATTATCTCATCAACATAGGCTTACTGAATACAGTAATATTGTAATGTAGAAAAAATAATATGTATGTTATAATTTAAGTGGTTATGATTATGGAACATCCAGTTACAATTAATACAAAAGTAAATAGGGTAAAGGGTTGAATTAAATGACAGATATCTGTTTCAAGATATATGTTATTCGAAACAGAACGAAAACAGATGTTGTAGCCTAATTGTGTAGTCACAGTAGATCAATAGGAGGCGTGATAATGGTTTCGTCTGGTAAAACAATAACAGGTCGGGGAATTTGTCCAAATCATTTGCTATGCTAAAGAAAAGACCATGGCATTAAATGAAAACAAAAATAAAAGGCCTTGATATTAAATACAAGCCGTTAGCCTACAGCTATGACATGATCAACAAAAACAATCGTGCCACTAACAATTTTCTTCTACACGAATCACTGGATGGTTAGCCAACCTTTATTGTTTCCCCTTCGATCTCTACGGCTTTCTCCCTGAAATCTACGCCGATCGTCGCCTCTGTCTTGTCGGGAAAGCTGCCCCCAGTAAAGCGGAACGTGAGGCACGTCTTCCCCACGTTCGAGTCTCCGATGACGATGATTTTAAAGATCCGCGTCTGGATGCTCAGGTCTAGGGAGGTGCTCAGATCCATGGAGGACGCGAGGTTGGAGGCATTGTCATTATGACTGCTATGTCGACTCCTCGCGCTCCTTGTTAAATCCATGGCCGATGTGAGGATGGTGACATTGTCGTTTGGCCCGGTTGTCCTCAACCCTGCTCGGTTCTCCTCCGGGGAATCGTTGGTCATTATGCCGGAGGAGTGATGCGCAAGGCAGGGTGTGTGCGTGTGTGTGAAGGGTGAGGACGGGATGGATGGATGGATTGCAGGGGGATGGACAGCAGGAGGAGGAGACAATGGGTGCACAGCTGGTTGCGAAGCTATCTTTTAGCTGCTGTTTATAGGATGAACTGATATGAAAGAGAAAAACTAAATTAGTTACAATAGGTCTAAGTAGTCGTGTTGAGGAGATTGGTCTATAAAAATATAAGATAACACGTTTTGTTTTTCTCTGTCACTAAAAATGTATTACTTTATCAGTAGCCTACAATTTCGCCTAAACAATGTTTTGCATGATCACAAACACAAGTTTTAGCTATTAAATATTTTCTACAAATCATCTATTATGATGTGATTTGTTATATATGGACCGTATCAAAGGTTCGGTTCGTCTGAAGTTCCCACGCTGACTACATAATGTGACCTAACTAGTTAATCACATGATCACATTCCATAAGCCAACATGACCGTGAGTGCAAAGGATTGAATTGGTTTTAATGTATGGGATTCAAGAGTTTAAGGTAACCCACACCAGACTATGAATAGAACATTTCCATTCAAAACCTGACAACCAGTAACAGTTAATGCATTCATATCTATCCTGCCAAATAGCAGACTCATGATTTAGTATTAAAAATGTAGCCCCCCTTTCAGACAAAAGGCAAAGGTGTAAAACTTAGTGTCTAGAGTGCTAAACGTCAATTACCAGCCACTAATAAATCATCCAAGTTTGTTACTTTTTAAGAAAAAAAATGTTTCTTTGAAATAATAAGCAATCAAATAATATTCAAATTAAACAATTGAACCGAAAAAGATAGATAAATACATTTCTGCAGCACCACCATTTATCACCTTAACAAAATCGAAATGTTGGGCAGTTGGCATCCATCTACAGGTATTAGCTTACCTAAAAGAAACACATAATTTTTCCTGCACTTGTTAGAAAACACTGTATATATTTTTAGAAATCGATTCCAGATCTGAACCTTGCTTTGTTGTCATTAATTTGGAAGTTATCAGTTGGTTGACACAAACATTGCTGTGTTTATTCTCTCATACATGCACCAGTTTTTTAGTCTGTCTTTCACATGCAAATGTACAAACATAATTAAATTATTCTAAATAGAAAAAAATATAAACTCACCATTTGTAAATGTAGCTGCAATACGAGCCTCAACAAGGGGAAATGTGTCTGTTGCATCCATTTTGATTCCCTGTGGAACAATCGTAACACACAAACAGTGTACACACTCACACACACACACACACACACACACACACACACACACACACACACACACACTCAGAGGCATGCATACATTATAATTATGCGCACACACTTAACAACTGGTACATTATCGGGTGCATGGATTACACACAGTCATTGACACTGTTAGTATAAACCTAATAAACTCAAATTCACACACACATGAACACACACACACACACACAGTCTCTCCCTCAAAGACACAGTCTCAAAGATGCACTAAATCTCCCTTTCAAACTCGCTTACACACACGCGCACACGCAAACTTAATCTGCGTTGAACAAACACAGCATTTGTGTCTGACAAAGCCTCCTTCTCCTCTCTCTGTCAAAGGCATGTCTGTCTGAACGCAGTGATACAGTATGCTCATATATTGGGGAATGGCACAAATACAGAAGTGTGCCCTGTATGTTTCTGTAAATGTTTCAATATACTGGAATTCACATGCAAATTACACTACTGCATGACTTGTTTGTTGTTTATCCACTCAAAAAGCCCAGTGCCTTATCCTCAATATAGGATATTTTGATTTCACCTGTTTTTTACGGTACGAGGGCAGTAGTCTATTTGGAATCCTACATTGGAATTTTATAAATATTGTCACGTGGTACCAAAGAGAAAATGTACACATTTTGATAAACTCTTACATACAAAATACAGTTTTATTGATATTCAAAAAAAGCCCTTTCAGATTATACCAATAATTATTTTTTGTAAAGTCTTAAAAAGAGAGAAAATCTGAAAATAGAAAGTATCATACAACATAAAATATTAAATAATTTTATTCCTCTTCGAGAAAACATTACATCCGCAACTGTGGCTTATAATACATTTGTAACACTTTGGTTTATTAATAGCTTAACACAGGGTGATACATGAATCAATACTGATTTATGTCAGCCTGCGTTTGTGGTTCTTTGGACTGACAAACGGCCTTCTACCTGCATGTTAGCTGTGACTTAAAGCTGCTGTTATATCTATACAGTATATAACAGTATGTTATAGTTTAAAAGGCTACTTATTTATATTGGCTTTCATACAAGACCTATTATTTCTGCACTATAGGTATAATTGTAGCTAATCATGAAACAGCTGCATACTGTAGTAGGCCTAGTTAAGGTAGAAACAATAAATTGCTTGAACTTGCACCAAAAATCCAAAGAAGATGAATAGAAACAATTAGTAAAAACAAAATTACCAATGACATTAATAAAGATACATTAATAAAGATTTAATTTAATTAATTGACGCTTCACTGCTCTACTGTCATTTCAGGAAAGACGTACTTTATCACCTTATGAAAATGTAGTAAAAAATTTAAAATGTAAATGTTCTCTGTAGCTAGCTCTGTACTCATTATATACTAGATACATAACATGGATAAGTAATGTATTACACAATATGAGGCCTTTAGGACTTTATCTATTTTTATGTATACATTGAAGGAACTAGAATTGAGATATTATTTAATATTTAATTATTTAATATTTAATTGAGTTCAATAGCAAGGCAAGGCAGAAACCCACATCAATGTTAAAACAAAAGGCAGGAGAGCCTTTGCATAACACAGATACCCAGCTACCCAAAGACAGTCCTCAGTCTCTCAGTGACTTGTCTGTTTTGTTCCCTGTGTTTGAGGTGTTATGTACCAGACCAGGCTGACCCCTGCTCCCCCATCCTTTTTGGTATCACAGCTACCCTTTCTATTCATTGTAAATTAACATTTGTTAACCTGTGTTTGAGTACAGTCAACCCCCCAGCTCAGTTCTAAACAAGCTTACGGAAATTTAATTGTCTGCTCTCCTTGTGTCTTAGAGGTGTGTTCGTCGTGGGGGGGGGGGGGCGCCCGCCGGCGCCGGGGGGGGGCGCGGGGGCGGGGGGCGGGGGCGGCGGCCCGGGGGGGGGG
>JAOEHI010051117.1:0-19366 GCA_025447815.1 Percopsis transmontana | reverse complement strand
TCTCTCTCTCTCTCTCTCTCTCTCTCTCTCTCTCTCTCTCTCTCTCTCTCTCTCTCTCTCTCTCTCTCTCTCATCCCTCCTCCTCTCTGTTCAGCTCGGGTGTCCCGGGGCCTGAGGGCGGATTTAGTTAGAGAGCTAGAAATGACAGAGACACATACATCAGCTAAGAGAGAGGGGAGGAGACAGCAATGAAGATTGATGGGAGGAAGGAAGGCAGGAAGGAATGAAATAGACGCACCGTCTTGGTCCTGACTCTGCACTTTCCCGTGATCCATACATGAATTCCAGACAAACTGTGCTAGGAGTGCTACTAATGGCAATAATACTGACGGTACTTTAACCTGGCAGTATTCCTCTGCCCTCCCGTTCCAGTAGCCCCGCGGTTTTGCGAGCAACTGTTTGTGTGGACGCCGTCTTCCTGTTTGACAGCGGTTGGCGAGCCAGCTTTAATGGGCCCGCTCCTTGCAGGCTGAGGCGCCGGCCTTCAGCTCGTCTCCCTCTCACCTCCGTGTCCTGTCTCGTGGCGCTCGCTGGTGGCGAAGCCTCTCTTTATCAGCGGGCCAGGCCAGGCGAGGCTGAGACACGGGCGCACACACGTACGAGTATGACGTGCGCATTATCATATTCCTCATTTGCACCTGAATGCTGAGACGCACAAAGGCAGTGGAGGACACGCGGCGTAACATTCCGTAGCAGGGTCATAAATCTTCCATCCCCGCTGCCCTCAGCGCACAGCGCCCGCACACACACACGCGCACGTACGCCCGCGCACGTGGGCACCACTGTCTGATGTGCATGGCAGTAATTAGGTCTTTCAGGTTATGATAATGTTTGTGCTGTTTTCTAGTTCGTGTGCTCACTGGAGCACGCAGCGCCATTAATCACACCAGTCTAAACCACATGCTGGTACGCCACTGTCTCTCGCTTGGGTGTGTGTGTGTGCGTGTGCGTGCGTGTGCGTGTGTGTGCGTGTGTGAGTCTGCATCCGTTTTTGTTTTCTTTAACAGCAGAACCAATTGTGAGAGAGATAGAGAAAGGAAGAAAGAGAGGAAGGTAAAAAAAAAAATTTAAATGAATGCCAACCAGCATTTCTCTCTCTCTTTCTCTCTCTTTCATCCTCTGTCCGTCAATTCCCTTTCTATCAGGTTTTGTCGCTGTTGCCGATATTGGCAAGAGAACCACTGAGATATGTCCTGGGAATATCTCAGTGCCTGCTGGAACCTCTCCTCCTACCATTCCCAATACGTCTCATTCAGTTTCAAGGTTCAAGGGTTTATACTGGAGACTGTGGCTCTCTCCGGCCCCTTTTTTTTAAATCTCATCCTTACTAATACAGAAAGACACAGGGGTCCTTGCTAATACAGAGAGACACAGGAGTCCTTGCTAATACAGAGAGACACGGGGGGTCCTGGGTAATACAGAGAGATGCTAAAAGGCTTCAAATTGACCATAATATGCTAATTTTTTTGTTGTTCATTGTTTGGGAATTGCTTGCATTTTGTTCAAACGAGATAAATGAACAAAGGTTATTTATTTAATTTGTTTGTTTATATATTATTTAATTTATTTATTCATTCATTAAATATTTTTTCAGTTTACCTGGGTTTAATATATATTCTTTAGATAGCCTGAATGTTCTAATCTGTAGTCTACTGACTTGGACAGAAGAGCGGTCCGTATTGTATGGGTCTACAAGATCACAGAGGTCATTGCTAATAGAAAACATCAGACACTAGTAAGGGCTTACGGTCATAATAATCTCAGACACTTGGTCCTGTCATCTGCTGCTACTTTTCTCCCTGCGAAACCTTCTAGCTTTCTATTTTCTCTTTCTCATTTGCTATTTGAGCGTGTGTCCACACAAGTAACAAAGACATGTTGCGTAAACACACACACACACACATCTAGACGCGGCAGACAGGGTGCCTTTGAAATGTGGATTTAGTGTTACAAAGAATAAGAAAACTCCTTTGAGGTTCCCTTTACAGCATTCCTGAAATCTGTGTGTGTGCGTGCGTATGTGTGTGTGTGTGTGTGTGTGTGTGTGTGTGTGTGTGTGCATGTATGTGTGTGTGTTTGTGTGCGCACACACGGCCGTGTAGTGAGTGACTGTAAAAGTGTCTTACCTGCCATACTGTACGATAAAACGCATCTGTTACTGAGAATATAACGTCTTTTGATGCTTGTGAAAATGCTTTATGAAAAGGAAAAGTAGGTATTCATAGATAATATATTGCCATCGATGATGTTGTCATGTTATATTCTAATGCAACTTTGAAAAAGAAAATGTGAGTCTACATAAAAATCGCACCATCATAAGCAGCCTCAACCTGATCCACAAATCAATTTCTCCCAGAATTCATTACAATTGGCAGTAGTCCATTACCACTGAGACCACAGCCATTAAACACTTAACATCATTCATTAGCTTGCTGACAGGAAAACGTAACACAAACAGATGAAGTCGTGCTCTGAACCCTGTCAGTTAAACCCACAAAACCTAAACTTTTGACCTCTGCGTCCACCTCTACAGGGCTGCTTTCATGACGCATAACAGCCACTTTAAGACTGACATCCATGCACACATAGACACACGCGCGCGCACACATACACGTGCACACATACTTAAAACCCTCCTTGCTCTGACCTTTTGACCCCAGTTAACTAACCAACCTCTTGTAGTTTCCACTCCTCGCTGTAGCTCTTTGTGTGGGGCCCCATTGAAAAGAGCCAGTCATGCAACACCGGTGGCCCCCGGGCGACTTCAACTTCTGACCTATAACCATTTCCATACTTGTGTGTTTTCTAGGCTGATGCACACGTAAACACAGAGTCATTTGCTCATTTATACACTTAAACTCTCAACCTTTGTCCCTTTAGATGAAACCATTAGCTAACATCTGTATAACAACTGACATCCTTTATATGAGTGATGCTAATATAGCCTTGATGGATAGCCTCACAAGGTACAAGGGGCAGCATGCAGGGCGCGTAGACATGTTCACATTTGAACTCTTGGCCTCGTTTACTTGTGACTATGTGTTGAATTATCTACAAGTTTATGAAGACTCTCAACATATTCAATAGCATTTGCCTCAAAGAATTGGTCCCAATTATTTAAATTCTAATGTATGTTCGGTTCTGTTACTGTCTTTTAAAACACCATGACCACTAGCCTCTTGCTAATGTTAAAGGCCATGGGTACTGTATATTCTGTAGAATACACTTAGCTCTTGAGCTCTCTTTCTACATTTGCACTCGTCTTGTTTCCTTATCACCATCTGTTACTAATGAAGGCTTAGCCTGAGGCGACTTGAGCACAAACTACAGATAGGTCTATTGTACAACACAAAGCTTTTTGAAAGAGAAAAAGGGTTTAAACCTGAATATGACCTTACAACCTTGTTGTGGTTGCTGCTGGTTGCTGTTTTCTGTCCACCAGATAAGGTATGTAAATACACTATTACCCCAGAATGACTGCGTTGAATGGAAGTTAATGGGAATAGCATGAAATGGAAACCATTCCAGTCTTCACTGCAAATGCATGCTTATTCACAATAGTGGTACCTGCTACATTTATAGAGCCAATGTCCACTGGCACATTAGTATTCCAAGCTCAGCCTTTCACTACCTGAACTTTTCACCATACAACTTAACTATATCTGTCTCTCTGGGTTTCTCCATTTGTACGAATGATTGAAAGTATGCTGAGCGGGAATGTGGGGTTATTGAAAAGCCACATAGTTGAATGTGTTGTCATCGTATTAACAGCATGTTGAAAGTTAAATCAAATAATATTATAAGCTATCAACAATACTTGTTGGAGAGTTGTCTATATGTTCACAAGACAGGTTGGTTATAGGTTTTTAATATAAAATAGTATTTCTATCTAAAACCGGGATTTCAGTTCCATGGTGGGAGAAAACACAAATGTTTTAAAGACAATTAAAGTCCAAATATCCCTCCAAGGTGAACACCTTGGTTAGGAGGATAAGGCTTAGACAACCCTCTTTAAATACCAACCCCCCTAAAACATTAGATCTTAAGATCTCCAGCCTTGTGGTATAGCTGTGGTCACTGGATGAATAAACCAAATACCCACCCCTCTAAAGGATTACCAATTTGCGTGCAGTTGCCCACATACAGAAAAGGGGTTGATAATTACGGGAACTAGCCTCATCCACTTGAGACAGCCAGCCACTCATCCAACCTTCATGTTTATCCTGAGCAAGACACAAACATGATTCAGATAGTGTTCATCCAGGGTTTGGTATGGGCGGCTGCTTGTTTTTAATTCAAGTGTGAGTGAACAACGGGGCCACTACCAGTTACTGTATACATTCCTAGCCGCTGATCACAGACCCTCTGCGAGTTTATATACATGCTTTTTAGTGCTGTTTATAGCACCTGGAACATGGAGAGGGCATGTTGAGTTTAATGTTGAAATCATGTTCGACTTAACATTACCTTAGATGTGAATTTTTAATGATTTGTAGAAAAGGGCTTGCTATGAATAGCAAATGTGTGCTGAATCATGCATGAATGTGCATGTTGCATTTGGTGAATTCTTTATGCCATATTCATACTTGGAGTTTATAAACAGGAGTGGATTGCAATTGTTATGTGTCACTTGAACTTTGAAGTTTACATCCCATTTCTTTGGCATTAGGGACTGTATTTTGATCTCTTTCACCCCCACACGCTCACTCACAGAATCACAATAAGAACTCCTTCTTGGTCATTACTGTTCCAGTTTTCATGTTCCACCCAAGTCCTATTTGTGACTAGGATAGTTGAGGGGATATGAGGGCCAAGACACAAGATAATTAGCACACTTGCAGCCTAAGAGCAAGACAGAAAGACAGATGGAGGATGTGTAAAAGAGTTTAAAGGAATGCCTCAACACTTCCTATATATTCCTAAATGAAAGTTGTTATTCGTGTGACTCTAGTCATGGCATTGCGGTCCAAATTAATGCCACCATCACTAATGAGCACATTTTATGTCAGCGGTAAGACACATGAAGCCTTTATATATATTTATTATTCCAATGCAAAAATTTGTGAAAAAAAATTAGAGAGAAATGCATTGTCTCCTTAAAGGATAGAGACTGGTCTACAGAGAATGCAGTAACATTAAGGCTATGGAAAAATGAATTTACCATCTCAGCAATACTGTGTAGTTTACCATAGAGGATGTGTGTTAGAGAGACACATTCACAGCTAAACCATCTTCCTATATATTCTTTAAGCAGGGAAAAGGGGCAATTCCCAAAACTTTAGGTTGAAGTTGGATGACATAATGATGCAAAAACTGGGTCAAACTACTGTAATTCAAATTGGAAGTATGTTTTAAAGAAGTCAGTGGCAGATGAAATGAATCAATGTTTTGGATTATTCATAGCCGAATGTCAGCGTTAGGACTTTGTATTGAGGTCGCACATTTAATTAATTTAATATCAATTCCACTTTAAGCATTAATATCATCTTAGTAGAACAAAGATCCCCATCATCACACTCATTACCCATCAAGTGGAGTTAGCTATTGAGAATATATCTTGTTGAGAAATAAACATTTACTTGAGAGAATTCTCAAAGTCTTTCTCATAGGCCAATTATTTTTGACGTGATTTGCTCTATTTGGAGCCAAGCACCTAGTGGCCATTCACAGTACTGCATCTCAAGCACTTTACTCAGCAGTGAGGGTTACTGCTTGGTGTGTGTGTGTGTGTGTGTGTGTGTGTGTGTGTGTGTGTGTGTGTGTGTGTCATAGAGAGAGAGATAGCCGGATGAGAGGTGTTTGTAATAAGGTCAGAGGCAGGAGTCCATTATAAACCCCCTGGAGGCTCTATTTATAGTGACCTGAGGGGGAAGCCAGTGAGAGAAGGGAGGGATTTGATATGGAGAGGAGTCAAATGAAGGGGATGAGGAGAGAAATGGAGGAAAGAGGAGGGCAATGGGGTAAGCCATGAAGGGAGGGAAAAGCCAGGAATGGAAGAAATGTAAACTGAATAAAGACAGAAAAAGAGAAGCACTCAGGTGATAAAGGAGAGAAAGAAAGACAGAGAATGGGTTGGCAGATTTGAGGAAGGGAGGTGGCAAGGAAAGGAAATAGGGAGCCTCTTGGTGATGGAAAGGAAGAAATGAAATGGAAAAAAAGGAAATATTCAAATGAACTAAGCCTATAAGCTGTTTTATGTTAGTATTCAAATTGACACCATAGCGTGCGTGTGTGCATGTGTGTGTGTGTCAGTGGGCACCAGTAATGGTTTTTTAAAGTAGATTTCTAATTTCTAATAAAGATGGAAGGAGCCAAGGATGGAGGGATATAGGAATGAAGAGATGGAACACAGAGATAACATCGGGTGGATGAGAGGCATTTGAGATTGGTGGGGGAAGGGGGTGTGACCTGAGAGGGAGTGGAGCCGGAAGGATGTCCACTAAAGGTGCGTCACCGCTCCTCTAGAGTAGTGTTGCGATTAGCAGAACAAGGAACAAGGAACACTCTAATGTCATACCTGTGGCATCCCTGGTCTTGGAGTTATGAGCCTATTCAATCCAAGGTAGGCGGGAACGAAGAGCCGCCCCCAAGTCCCGAGTTTCCCACTCTGTCCGTTAGTGGGATGATAGCCAGAGGAGAGGCTCAAGTGCCTTCAGAAACCCTTCCATGCCTGCGAGATGAACTGGGGGCCTCGGTCCGACACGATGTCCAGAGAGATAATGAAGACGAAACTTCACGCTGCACAAGGGGGTCAGTGGTTTCCAGGGGTGTAGGAAGTTTAGGGAGAGCCACGAAGACAATCTGTCAGAGATAGTGAGAACGATTGGGTTACCTTGGGAGGGAGGCAGTCCAGTGCCAACATCCAACGCGATGTGTGACCATGGTCGGCCAGGAACAGGTGATGGGCAGAGCTGCCATGCTCTGCCAATCACCGAACAGGATACCATTAAGTCCCGGGTGTCAGCGTTCATTAAGGGCCACCAGATGTTTTGCTTGAGGAGGGACAGAGGAATCTGGGTGTGTGTGTGTGTGTGTGTGTGTGTGTGTGTGTGTGTGTGTCTAAAGGTGTATTGGTATTAGAGAAACCGGCTAAAGGCATTGATGGACAAGTTAAAGGTACACTCCTCGATTTGTGTCCGAGTTTTCCCTTTGTGGGTTTGAAAAACATTTCTTGGAACTTTGACAGCATGCCCCTCCAGCAGTGCTGAGTGGGCTCACATTCCTCTCTACTCCTCCCCGAGCACTTCTCTTTCCATATATTCGCTCACGCCTCTGTTGACAGTTGTGTTTTAAAATACAAACAGTGAGTTGGGGCTGAAATGAGGGTTTTTGGTGTACTGGCAGCACATAGCCTACCCACTGTACACCAGTGGCGGCTGGCCCTTTCAGACACAGTTGTCTAATGTTACAAGATAGCTGGAATGACCTTGCTCCTTGTCTTTTGAATCAAATCAATTATGGACATTTGTCTGCCATCCTCTTTAATTTTGAGATTTTCCTGATAAGTAAGAGAATCAAATGACCTCTACAATATAGTCTACAACATTAGCATTGTCTGCCATGTTTCATTAAAAGCAAGTAAATTATGTTGGTAGTTATAATCACAAAATACACAAGAAGTAATTACCAAACAAACTAAGAACTCTATATTTACAAATATTTTTATTTTAAATTGTTACTAATAGCTATGGCAACTCTGCTGCATCGAGCACTCTGATTACATTTACAGACGAAGTAGAAAACCTCTTTCTGTCAATGATTGGCTGTTTATTACGGGGTCCACCCCTATTGAGTCGGACAATCTTCAAATAGAAAGGAAGGGAGAAACGCATTAAAGAAAACCTACTGTCCAATAAACATTGAGATGTTTTTTCCTATGCGTACTTGAATGTGCCATAGGATCCCATTGAAGCCCGCCTTTAGTAGCGGTCTATGGGCCATGCTTCCTTTGGTCTTGTCAGAGGACAGGAGCCTGCTACACTGTTCATGAACGCAGATAGGGATAAATGAATAAAGAGTGTGAGAAGGGATATTGTGCAGATGTTTTACACTTTGTAATGGCTAAATAGCACCGTTGTCATAAGTAATATAGACACTTTGGTAAACATCTCATTATCGTATTTTTTATTAAATTGTAGAAGCCGTGCTTCCTGTGTTGTCTTAGAGCAATTGCCACCGCTGTACGTACAATACAGAAACAAATACCATCTATAAGAGGTGCTATGAGCCAGCCAGCCAGACAGACAGACGTTCCCTTATCTCCTGTTTCAAGAAGAAGCAGAAAAAGGAGTGCTTTCCCTGGCCGGTGGTTTGATATTCTAATGTCCTGGTTCCTTACATTATTAGTGATGCTGGGTTGTGATAGTAGAACATGAATGAAAGCAGAGTCTGGCTCTTCCCTGAGGCTGGGGATAAGGGAGTCAGAATCCATCTGGAAGATAACATTACACAACAACTCACACAACTTTGTACCCATACAAGCTTACAAAACACTATGCATATGAATGAGTCTAGGTCTCTCTGTGTGTGTGTGTGTCTGTGGGTGCTGAATTACAGAGCCTAGCTGTGTTGTTAGTTGCTACACAACGGATGTGAAGAGCTATAAATGTTGTTTGTTTGCCTGCAACCTGTCCTCTACTCACTCGCTCAGCATGTAGGCAAGTCGTAGTTTGTAAAACAGAATACTATGTAGTATGTATTGTGGTTGGACAGTATAGTATGTTGTATTCAGTCATTTAATATGTATTGTGGTTGGACAGTATAGTATGTTGTATTCAGTCATTTAATATGTATTGTGTTTGGACAGACTTGTGTGTAGCATTTAGTATGTATTCTGTTTGGACAGAATAGTATGTATAGTCAGAATACATACTATCATGCTTTTAGACATAATGCCATTCTTTTCAAGAGGTGGAGAGGAGCAGGAGCGAGGAGCCTCAGTTCCACAGTGACCGGCCATTACTGGTTCCACCCCACTGACACAGTTCAGCAGAGACATGGGGTGCAACGGATGATCTGTACGTTCTGTTATACTTGGATGTTTGGGTTTGGACTCCCATACTGAAAGTTATACTAAGAAAGAAGGCCACTTACGCATGCCCAAGATATTTAAATAAGTCGCAAAGGCATCTGCTAAATGACCAATAGCCGAATAGTAATTGAACATAAACAAAAGCGGAGACCGACCCACAGCACTGATTGGAGTGCTGCTATTTATTAACAACCCAACACTCCAATCAGGGAACTCCACAGAGGCCGTCATAACAATGTACAGTCAATTAGATAGCAGTTACCTCCACAAACATATCTTTACACCTGTGAAAATCGCTGCCCTTTCCTTGGACCTGAGCTTTCAAGCAGGGGGACTGGAGGTAAGCCCTGTCCCGACCTGCTGTCCTGTCCGGAAGGGCTTTACCTGCTGTCAGAGATAAGCATGGAGGCTCCGCTCTAATCACCTATTCAGCTCCCAGGCTGCCCTTGTACAGACCAGGCTAGCTAGCCCTCCCCTTTTCCCTCACTCCTCCTCTCTCTCACTCTCTTTCTCTCTCATTCTCTCTTTCTCTCTCTCTCTGTCTCCTTTTCCTAAAGCCTCTCTCGGCCGCTTAGCGACTCCCTTCAAATAGAGTGTGGTATTTACTCTGCTCTCTTCTCTTCTTTTGTTGTTTTCCTCTCATCTGTCACTTTTCTTCATCCCGTTCAGACACCGTCGTGTGTGGACGGAGACAGGGGCAGGTTGGATGAAGAGTAGAGGAGGTGGAGGTGGGGGGGTTTGGGCAGCGCTTCTGTCTTAAATCTCTGGAGTGAGGAGAGGAGATGGAAAATGATGCTTGAAGGAAGGAAATGTGTCGTGACTTTGCTCAGTGCTGTGTTTTGTGTGTGTGTGTGTGTGTATGTGTGTGTGTGTGTGAGAGAGAAAGAAAGGGAGGGGGGCTCAAAATGATGCTGGAACCAGCAACAGATGTGCCAATTGTCATTCAGTGAAAACACACGCATTCACACACAAATCTTTTAGTGTGTGAACTTGCATGGTTGTGCAACAGCATACACGCAGCAAATGACACGGAAGACACACGTTAAAGTAGTTGGGTAAATTCAAACTCTACTCTTCACAGGAATCTGTTTTTATGCTTTACTTATGTTTGCCACAGTCTATACACGATTGGCTTTTGATATATGATTCTGTAGGCTCCAGAAGACAAATTACTAATACGAATAACACTATCACTTTGTTTAAACACAACTGAAGCAGAAATATTCCCTGCTTCTGGTAACAATTTACTGATTGAAATGTATAAAGTTTAGTTTCATTCCACTTTTTCAATCTGAGAAGTTTCTAGATACGTCAGTCGACAAGTGTCCACAGTAATTACTGTAACAAGTCTTAGACATCCCACAGACATCCCACAGACACCGACGTCAGTAATGAAAAAGGCTATTCTGGTGAAGCTATTCTGTACAGTACAGTGTGAATATATTAGACCAAACTACTTTAGAACCACCCCCCCCCCCCACACACACACACACACACACACATGCACACACAGAAACGGTCAGATACAATGACAGGATAATAGCTCAAAGAGACAATATATGTGTGTGTGTGTGTGCGTGGGCTTATGTGTGTGTTGGGCTATAGCCTGCTCCCTTCTAGTGCACATATGGAGATTTAATCAAAAGATTGTTTTAAGAGTAGCAGTTTTGGATTTCCAATTTCAAAATCTTATTAAACATTGGAATATAAGTTTTAGTAGGCATACAAACACACACACACAGGCACACATTCACTTTCTTGTTTCTTATTCTTGGTGTTGGTGAGGGGGATCATCGTAGCTCTTAATATATTCCTCACGTGTTCTCTGTGTGGCTTCGCCATCTTGACAAAATCTTTGTCTCTGTCATTGACAACCATTACTGCCACAGTTCATGTGAAGAGGTCAAATGCACAGGTGCTACCGCTCTCTCTCTCTCTCTCTCTTTCTCTCTCTCTCCCATTCTCTGTCATCATGTCTCGTACACTCTCTCTCTCAGTTGGCCAGCTGTGGTCTGACAGAGTCACCTCTCCACAGGCAGTGTCATAAATCTGCTTCCAGGATTCTGATTGGGCCTTGTCTGTGAGATATACCAATAGGGTCTGACGCCAACCAGCTGTCACTGTCCGACTTTGTACTTTCTTCTGTTATAAATGAGGCGGTATAGAGCCAAAGGCCTGGTGGATATATAATTAGCTGTGATGTATTAGTGTTGTACTGCGAAAGGTTTGGTGTTTCTGCAGTGTTTTGTTTACATTGAGGATGAATGTAGCAGGTTTAATTTCTTATCCTAAAGGTAAAACTAAATGTAGCCATAAATAGATGGTTCTGAAAGACTCCAGAAATTAAGTGATAATTTGCACAGTTGAACCACTGCAAATAGGCAATCAAATATCTCTCATTTTACTTTATTTGAAGTCAAAGTTTATTAAAAAAAGGAAAATGCTGATCAATCAAGTCACCAAATAGAAACAGTGCAATATGTTTATGTGTGTGTCTTATCACAATAAATAATAAAGGCATGACTATTTTATATAGCCTTATAACTATTTCATAATGTTCCATCTTTACACGAGTCTGTTTATCTAATGAATAACTAGAGGCATTTTTCAAAGTGCCATTTGAGGTTAAGTGTGCGATTAGGTTTCATTTCATTGGATGCATGAAAGTTGGAGACCACCTGGTGTCTCCTTTCATGGGGATGGTGGACCGCGTTTGTGTGTGTGTGTTGGCGAATACACACACACACACACACACACACACACACACACACATGTGTGCCTTGCAAAGCCATTTAACTGACTTAAGCTACTGTTGATGTCTTCCTTCTAAACGTATTGCCTATGGCACACACACACACACACCAGCATGCTGGCCTTCATAACTTGGTAGACCTGGTTGTGTCACCCTCATCAGAACCACTTATCTTATGAACACAGGAAGGAAGGATGAGAAAGAATGAAATAAAACAGGGTAAAGAATGAAAGGGAGAGATAAAAGAATAAAGAGAAGTAAGGAAGAGAAAGAAAGAAAGAAAAAGAATGGAAAATAATAAAAAGAAGAAAGGGAGTAGTGAATGAAGGCAGGTCGTCGCTGTGTAGTAGAACAGTTGTTTATTTCAGGTCTGGTGAGAATCACTTAACTCTCTGAACCTCAGTTGACATGATAGACTGTGAAGGGGAGTTGTTCAAAAGAATGATTCACTTTGTTGTTTTATCATCCTTCATGGCCGTGACAAAGAGAAAACCTTATGCGCCATGCTTCAGTAGGACACAATACACTCCCTCAAATATAGTGAAACACATCTACAAAAGAAAAGAAGCACCGTAGCACAAAGATTTTCTTACAATAGACGAGCAATACTGCTCCAAATAATGGTTAAAGCAATTTCAGTTTTATGGACGAGCTTAAAAAGATTAAATTAACGGGACACTCCATTAATTGACTCCAAAACGGCGATACTGATTGGTTGAAACCTGCTACCACACGTCCTACACACCTCCCAGAGCTAAGCGCTCCTCTCGGATTCATGCGCTTGTTTCTTCCAAACAAGCTGATATGCTATTCAGGTTTCTGGGGGTAGGGGGCACTGGAAAACAATCGGTGAGTGTCTCTTTAACACCGATACAGGTACCTCCCAAGATACAGTACATTAGTACATGATTTGTGTGTTTATGCATCTGTTTAGTGTGTGTGCGTCTGTGTGCTTTTCACTATACTACAGTGGGTTTGACCACAAGCATGTGGATCCGTATGTATGTTTATATCTCTGCGTGTGCGTGTGTGTGTGTGTGTGTGTGTGTGTGGAGGCATCATATATCTCATTCCAGAGCCATGATACCCTAGCTCCCCGCTGTCCCATCATCCCTCTCTCCCCCTCCCAGTTTCTATCTATCCATCCCCCTTTCAGCCAGGGGAGAGAGGGTGACTGTGTTTGTGTGATATAGAGGTGTGTGTCGTGTTGTTATCCGGTTGGCGGACACGTTCGGTTTGTGTCTGTTCACAGATACATACAGCTCATGTGCCAGTGTGCGTGTGTGTGTTTGGCTTCTGGTGGTTGTAGTTTGATGATGGTTAGGAGTGATGGAGGACAGGGTGTGTGTGTGTGTGTGTGTGTGTGTGTGTGTGTGTGTGTGTGTGTGTGTGTGTGTGTGTGTGTGTGTGTGTGTGTGTTTAGGGGCCTAGATGTTAGTAAGTGCTCTGTGATGAGTTATCAGTGCAGTAGCTGTGGAAACCATGAGGTCATACTTGACTTGTCTTATCAGTTACCTTGGATCAGCAGCAGCTGCACTAACACACACGCACACGCACACATGCACGCGCACACGGACTCAGCCTGCCTCATCCATTAGGCATGTCATATGACCCTATATGGTAGTGTTTACACATAGGCATCACTGTACAGCCCTGGCCTCAGTTACCATTCTCCTTCCTATATCTTTAACTACATTCTCAGGCCTTTGCTACCATTTAGCTTCCATGCTTGATATCCAGCCATCCATCCGTCTGCATGCGCACCCTGCTGAACGCAGCCGACAGTGATGAGCAGTGTTCCGTGTTGGAAGGGCATACTTTAGGTTTCCACATGCGGGCCTCTGTGTAGACCTGCCTCTCTGCCCCCCGGTACCGTCCTGTGAGTGCGACACGCTGTAAATCCAGCCCCACATTGTCCTGCTACACGCATCCATTATTGATGGCAGCATTGAGGCAACACATTTATGAGCTGGGCTGTTAGGATGTGTAACTCACTCTGGCAGACGTTACAGGCGACGGCTGAAATGATGGGAAGGAGGGAAGATAAACAGATAAAGGAGGAGAGGAGCAGAAGAAAGGGAAGGGCAGGAAATTAAGACGAGGCAAAAGGCAGTGGCGCCTCCTATAGGCCAACAAGAGAAAACCAGAATTTCCAGCTGTGAGGACACCCACAAAAGTCAAACAAACCTCCGATTAGTGCAACACTCCTTCAAATCATAGAGAAACTTACTTAATTAGCTATATCCTAATACAAAAAGTGCACGGATGCGTTACTGGAGACCAGTAACCGCTCTCCACATGCGCAATGCAGGACCACACCCGACCCGCTACCCCTTTAAAAAAATAAATAAAAAAAACCTTTCCCTTAACCACTTGAGCCGTTGATATATGACTTACAACCTGACCCAACCTGAAATAATGCACATACTGACTCATGATTAAATGATAGCAGACCTGATCCTACCATGTGGGGATACGCGACACTGCATGAGATATGATGCAGCACTTGATTGATTTGGTCCGCTCCACACACACACACACACACACACACACACACACACACACACACACACACACACACACATGTATACACATGGACAAAAGGACAATTAAAAAGGCTAATAAATACCTAACTCACATGTTTTTGCTTCCAACACCTGAACCCACTAATTGGAGCAAAACCATAAATCAAATCACCCGCTGGTGGTATATTTTGCTGGTCACCCATCATTTACGTGTGGGTACCCTACCAGATGCATATAGTCCATTAAAGCTAATGGATTAATAGCTTCCACAACCAGTGTACCTACTGGGCAAGAGAGCAGACCATCGCAAGGGGAGGAGAGGGGATTGGGGAGATGAAAGGAGGCAGAGAAAGTGAGAGGTGGCTGTGAGGGAGCAGCGAGGAAAAGTCCCTGCGTCCCTCTGCGCTTGTTCCTCGCCATATCCCCGTTTTCCTATGGCTATCATGTTTCACGTGCCAATCAATAATTTACGGCTGTCACTGCCGAGCAATGAACCCTTGAGCTCCCTGAATGTGTTGGCGGGTGGGGGAGGGGGGTGGGGAGGCTTGACGGGTTAAAAAAAAGGAAAGGCGTTGATGAGAAACGGGACACAGGGAGAGACGGAAGTAGAGGAGAAAATGAAATGGCTGAGAAAGATAGGAGACGGAGACAGATGTGCGGTTGACACCGGATAAGAAAGCGACGGAGGGACACATTTTCTCTCCGATAATGAAATTATATGTTGGAAATGTCTCCCAGTTTTGGCCCTCTGAGACTGGGAGGGGGGCCTAATTACAGAAAGTGGGAGATAAAATGTCAGCTTCATGCACATCAAAGCGGGGACGCCGCCTGCTCATATTTCTCTCTTCGCCTCCTGCTAAGCTGTTTTGCCTGAGCTGCTTTTAGCTCCTAGCCCACGGCACAGCCCCATTCTCTTAGATAAGGACCATAGCCACATACAATTAGTCTAGAGGAATAGTGTGTGTGTGTGTGTGTGTGTGTGTGTGTGTGTGTGTAGGAATGGTGTGTATGTATGGAAATAAATGACTGCATGTTTCTTTTTTGTGTGTATGTGTGTGTGTTTGTTTTTGTCTGAGAACATGGGTGACTCTACCCATGATGCATTAAGGTTAAAAAAATGGTTTGAACTCTGTCATTTTAAAGTGTTCCCATGAGTCAACCACTCCAGGTGAGCCAATTACACGCACACGCGAACACGCACACACGCACGCACACACACACACACACACAACTACACACACACACATACATATAAAAGCCTAGGCTAGACGTACTTAATGAACCTTGATAATGATGGAGTGGAGAGAAATTACAGGACAGAGATTGAAGCCTACATATTTATGTGTGTGTGTGTGTGTGTTTGAGTGAGTCCTAATGTAATCCTCAATGTTTTGTTGACCCTGGCAACCTGGTGACCAAACATCCTTTGTGAGCCGCTGATTGAGGGCATGGGAGAAGGGAGGAGGGAGGATGAAAAGATAGGAGGGGACACATTCCTTTGCGTTCCTCAAGGTTCTGTCTGGCTGTCATTCATTCAGTCTCCCGCCGCTGTCAATTAGTGTGACTTTCTGTTCATAAATAATCCTTTCTCTGGGTTCTAGGCCATGTCTTTGTGTTCCTACAGTACCTGTCTGGAAAAATCTGGTAATGTCTGTATGGTTGCCCTGTTACCTCTTATCTCCTTTTCGGGCCCGTTTTCCTCCCAACACCGTTAGTGTACCTGAAAGTAGATGGCCTTGTCTGATAAGCACAAGTGAATAATACAAGATAAATGTGGAGTGTAATGGACCAGGGGAAGACGACTGTAGTCTCTTGTTTGTCACCGGCTTGAAAGGCGGGAATAATGATCAAACGAAACAATATGCTTGATTCAGGGAGAAATATAGGACGCGGTGCTCGCCGCTGGAAATCACAGGCATAATAAGCGATCAGAGGGAAAACAACATTTCCCTGCGGAACCGACCACCGTCCTTGTTTGTCCTCCAGGCGAGTCGATAAAACCCAAGACGGACTTGAGCTTATATTGGATAGCAAAGATGGAAAAAGCTACTCCGTCAGTCTGTATGTCTGTCTGTATGTCTGTCTGTCACATTCACTGAGACCCTTCTCTTTCCACAGTGAGAGACGACGATGATTTCCTGAGCCTGGGGGAGCTTCCAGAAACCTTCCCTTCGGATCCCCCGGAGCCTTTACCTCATTTCCTGTTCGAACCCGAGGAGGGCTACATTGTCAAGAACAAGCCTGTCAATCTCTACTGCAAAGCCACGCCCGCCACGCAGATCTACTTCAAGTGCAACAGCGAGTGGGTCCATCAGAAAGACCACACTGTGGAGGAGAGGGTGGATGAGAACTCAGGTTAGCACACACACACACACACACACATTCACACAGTGGAGAGCTCCCCGCATTTACATGACTAAATTAAAAGGGTCTCTATTAATTGGTTCATTTGAGATATCACACTGGTTACACAAACCACACACACATGAGAAATACCATACTTTAGATACACACAATACAACAATACCATCCATAAAAACAGCTTATGTCTATGCAGTATACTGTATGTCATTGTAAACTGCCAAAAACCCACAATGTCTGTGGAAATATTTCTGTTTTCTTTTCTATTATTATTTGCTGACTTTTTAATGGGTGTACAGATTTTTTTTTTAAAGGCCAATTACTATATTTTGGGAAAACATTTGTTAATGCAGGATATGATTGACAGGCCAGGTGTCATATGTGCCCATATTTTACAATACTATTCAACTGACAAAAAATGTCTGTGGTCCTCCCTTTCTAAATGGGTTAAAACCTGTTAAAAAACATAACATATGTGTCGTATGTCATATGAATGAACACTGCGCTGGGATGTGTTCTCTATGCTTATCAAACACAAGGATGTGTTGGACACCAGCCAAGGTCCCATTCAAGTCCCTTGACCGCACATATTACATAATGTTACACTACGTGTTGGCTAGGGTATGATGAATCATTTTAAATGCGGCTGCCAGAGACACACACAAGCTGCTTTCTTCTCAGACTTTACGTTGAGACAGGCTGAGCTTATGCATCCCTTACCTGGGAAGTCCCTACTGTAAATGACTAAACAAGGATTACAGGCTGAACACAGTTTACAAAAACCCTGATATGAAGTATCTGTGGAATACAATCCACAGTAGGGTAAACACTAGTGTAGATACTGTACTGTACGTATGTTGCTGCATTTCTTAAGTCTCCGGATTTGTGAAATATGTCATATTCCACGTAAACAAATATTTGATACGTGTCAAGATTCTCAGTCTACGTGCTTGTGAGGAAATGGTGTATAACTTGTAAATCTTTCTTAAGTTGCATTGACAGGCCTGTGTGTCCACTTCAGATTTCCCCATGCAGTACAAACCTGCCCCCAGGGCTAAACACTGCTCTGCTACAGTACTGCTCGTGAATGTGTGTGTTTGCGTGTTGCGGTTATCTGTTGTCTGTGTGGCGCGTAGGTGTATGTTCTACTACCTGCTTAGCGGGTCTGTCGCAGCTATAAACCCCACAAACAGACAGAAGCAGTCGAGCAGGATAGTTTGATGTCCGCTGTGATTCGGCTGTCACACATGAGTAGCTGAGCCTGAGGAGGATAAACAATGTCAACAAAAACCTGAGAGAAGTGAACAGGATACGAGCAAAACATGGGGTTGAGACAGATATAGAAACACACACACACCATTTTCAAGTAAAGTAAGCGTGTGTGTGTCAGAGAGAAAGAGAGGAAACCCAGACGTTAAGTTCAGCTTCACTCCGTTCTGCCTTTCAGTCCGTCGTCAGCCAAACTGTCTTACCTTAAATGTTTGGTATTTTTCAACCCATTAATTGTAATTTCATCTGTAGTCATGTAGGCCTATAACAATATTTTACAGTTGAGAACAACATTGAGAAAAATCTTGGGCAGTCTATGCAAAGAGGCATAACATAAAGCCTTCAAAAGCCTTGATACATCTCCTTTTCCAAAACAGGAAACTCACAGCATAGTCACACGTGTCTTTATTATAGCATGTCTTGCCGCAGTGGATCCCTAGATCTGTAGTACTCCAAATATTTGTAAACTTCCGCATATGACAGCAAGCAGAGACACCATCTGCGCACAACACTGGCAGCAGCAGTCCCATAGTAGACGACAAAGAAGTGCTGTTGCAAGTTGGTTTTGGTAGAAGAGTTACACTAGAGACACGTCTGGCTGTACTGTGAGGAGAGTTATCACGGTTTTTGAAAGGCTTAATTTGATGCCTATTAAACTGCATTATGAGACTCTTATTTTCTTGTAATTTATATTTTTTTCCCTCTAAGGACTCTAAGAACAGTCCAAGTATAAACACACACACACACACTCACATGCACAAGCACTAGTGTTTGAGCGGTGCAAATGGACTGTGAAAGTCAAAAAGTGAACATCTCATCATCTGTTTTATTCGTCTATTTCCCCCATTTACCTCTGTCTATTTCTCTCTCCTGCACGGCAGTAAATTATTCTCTCTCTCTCTCTCTCTCCAGGTTCCTTTCCCCTCTCTCCGTCCTTTTTAGCAACAGGCACATCTTTCAGCATTCACTAATGACATCATGTGCAGCTGCAAGTCATTTATTAGTCGCACATCAGCTGCTCATTTGTTAGCTGCCGCTAGCAGACAGAACGCGGTGGCGGGGAAATGCTGTTTAAATTGATGAACCGTTGATTTAGGCTCTCACAGGTAGGCTAATAGAGACCAGGGGTGTATATCAAGGACCGCATTTAGCTTTTTAGCTCGATAAATAAATCTGGGTTTTGTTGGGGTGGATAAAAACTTTACTACAAATGCATCACCACTTAATGCTTTTACATAACTGTCCTTATACATATATTTATTTGTGGGAATTGTGTGGATCCCCTAGCCTCAGGCACAGGGGGGGAAAGCCTGCTAGTTTATGATTACATAGGTTGCCAAAATATTTAACTAAAACAGCACACTTTATATTCATAATATAAAGCACACTTTATATTATGATATTTTACAATATTAAATATATATATAT
>JAOEHI010051116.1:0-19372 GCA_025447815.1 Percopsis transmontana | reverse complement strand
TGTGTGTGTGTGTGTGTGTGTGTGTGTGTGTGTGTGTGTGTGTGTGTGTGTGTGTGTGTGTGTGTCTGTGTGTGTGCTACACAGTGTGATTGCTCAGCTGCAGAAGAGTGTGCGCTGGGCTTGTGCTGTCTGTAAAAGCTACGCGCTTGGAACCCTGGCGCCTCAGCCTCCATCGCTCTCAACAGCACGCACACTAACCAAATTCTGTTACGTGACGTACACACACTTTGTTCGACTGAATTTTGCATTTGTTTTAAGAACGTGGACTGTGTTCAGTTCCCTAGAATAAATTAACTGTTTGAATGGTGGCAACCAATTTCCATAATACTGTATATAGTGCAAACCACACAAGTCTTGCTGTTATTTAACCTATAATGAATGACATCCTCCTGTTCACTTCAACGCTGTTTCAGTTCAGCTGAACAGAACAAAATGTTCTAGTGATATCTATACTGAACACAGCCCTTTTTCTGTCCAGACTTTGTCCCTCCCTTAGGGAACCATTGACTTCTGGTTCCTGAATACAGTATTAGCACAATGTACACGTAGCCTAAACTTTGCCGTTTATTCTGTGTTATCACCTTTGTGAAGACGTTGCAGATTCTCATGAACTTTTGTGGAAGTTGGCAAGGAAAGGGTAAGGGACTTTTTTTGCCAAAAGCAACACAAGTCTTGTAGAAAACAGTAATTTCCTAGAAATGATACATTATGGGGCTGAGGTTCATCTGTTAGAAGCCGACTTGTGTGGGCTCTACAGTCCTGACTAGTATAATGCAATTTGTCTTTAACATGTGTAACAAGGGCTTAAAGATAAGATAACGCAAGATCACATCAGATAGAACTACTACTACATGTGGCTATCGGAACTAAATAGCCAAGTGTTTCAGATTCACTGCCAATCGTTAGTAAGAAACCAGTTGAGGATTTCTAAATGGAAGTAAATTCCTTTGACAGGTTTGCCCTGCATTCAGCTCACAGCACATCATTAGTGATGAAATTTGAATGAACTCTACAGTACAATGCTGAAATGCTAGGTTGGCAGTTTAAGACAGTTCTTCAGTCATGTTCAGTCTAACCCTAACTTACATTAAACTTTCTATCCCTGCAAGTTAATTTTGAGAAAAATTAATGCACAAGTAAGTATTAAAAGCTTTCGAATAGCACAGCATGGGAACAGCAGAACTGAGATATATGCCAAAGTTTGAAGCAGCATGATAATTACATTTAATATATATAACTTTTGATATATATAACTTCTAACAACAGTTGATATAACTTTTAACAACAGTTGTGTAATGTAATGTGTAATACATATTTATCCTCACTCCACATATGTGCCTGTTGTATGTAAGTACATTGCAATAGTAATGTCCCTTAAAACAAGTCTAATCCAATTAGATGGAAACACACACACACCTACACACGCACACAACTGTGACATTCCAAGGTGTGTAACATCTCATTTACACTATCCATAGCATGAAATGGTAGTGACTTTACTGTTAGTAGTCCATGCAGCAATGTACTGTATGTCACAACATATCCTCAAATGGCTGTGAACTGTGGCAAAACAGCCCTGTGGATATTAGAGACATTGTAGGCCAGGCGAGATGAATACATAGATGTGTGTATTAAGTCAATGTGTAATGGAAAGAGTTGCTTGAATATGTGATAATATTATAATATATATTGGTGTTTCTATTGAGCTGCTCTCCCAGAAATAGCGGCTTGCATCTGTACATACTCTGATATCATCATACAGTGTTTTACTACTAATGCTGCATTATTATACATATACATTATTTCAATAATCGAGTTGTGACTTAAGAAGAATTAAGAGACACCCATGTCTGGAGATTGGGATCACGGTTTGATCTGACTACTAAAAATACAATAGGGAAAAGATTGATTGATTTATTTAGATTTTATTTATCTTAACCACGTAATATTACTCATTGATTTCACTGAAGTCAAAGAGCATTGTATTGGCTTATGACCTTGACAGGTGAACAAATTAACTGAACACATTCTGAAAGTTCTATCCAGGTTACAGTACATTCATACATTCTAGTACAGTAGAGCTCGCGCTAAGATGCTAATTAATTAAGCAGGCAGATTAAAAATTAAAAATAACTACCACTGTATGTGTGTTTGTGTGTGTGTATGTATGTGTGTGTGTGTGGGGGGGGGGGGGGATAACAGGTAGGGACAACACACACACTCTAAATTCTAAACTCTAAACTAAACTAAATTGAAGACAATATAGTTCATTTTATATCTCCCACCTCATTACAAAATAATGTGCTTCACAATCAATTTGAGCAGAACAATGCAGACATAAACATGAAATGCATTTTAATAGGCAGAGGAATAGATAACAATGTTAGCCTACACACTATAATGTGAAAAACAAATGACTAAACTAATTTAAAAACCTGGAAGAACAGGTCTTGAGTGTACCTAATAACTAAAGATACGCCTTCAAAAGGGTGCAATAGGAGAGGAAACTACACTTTCACTTGTACAATGTTTATATAATTCATTATGTAAAATAGCCCGTTTTAAATGGTAGTAAATAAGATAATTTTTTGGGACACCTTTCTAAACACTCAAGGACATCTTACATTGCAAATACAGATTTAATAGAGTTGGCTGAGATAAAGATGACGGTTACAGGGTAAAGGTTACATTTCCTAAAGGTTCATACAGTATGTTTCATACAAATTTTATTGTTTGAAATTCATGAATTGTGTAGCCTTCTGTAGCTTTCCCTTCCCATTACCATTAGTTTTCTTTGTGATTAGCAAATGTGTGCTAAGCGTTTTGGTAGAAGTCCACATTTCTTTCAATAAAGAGGGAAAAACGAAAACCACAAGTCCATCTATCATGCAGCGTCTCGTCGTTGCAGCCTAGAGAAGCCTGATGAAGACGTGGTGATGTTGATGGTGTGTCATCTCGTCATGGCACTCTTGGAGATGAATCAGTTCAGCAATGCGTACGGTTTCCATCTGGGAATGAATTTTCCCAGCAGAGTAATTCCTCATTGTACAAGGCCAAGACTGTTCAGGAATGGTTCCACGTTCATGACAATAAATTAATCTTAATGCAACCGCATGCCAGTAATGGGAACAGAATGTTCTGGACATATTGGCAACACACACACTGTTTCTAGTTATTACTGTAGAAACCGTGATAGGATGGTATAGCATAGTGGTTAGGATGTCATAGTTAGATCATCCTGATTTTGCAAGCTCCACAATTTGTTCTGCTCTGTCAATCTGGGAACTCAATCCATACAAAGTCTTGCAGTGGTGCCAATTGTTATCATAAAATGATGGTGATTCAGAACAGGAACCACGTGAAGACAATTTTATGGATCAGGAACATAATTTCTGAAGGCACTAACTGAGCCCACCAGGACGCTGATAGGCCGATGGCTCTGTAACCTGTGACAAACCATGTTCAATGGAAAGTTCCCTCGACATTTTACAGACTTGGTTGCATTCAGATGAATTTCTTGACGACGATGGAACCATTACTACAATATCAGGGGGCTTTTACCATGCTAAGCAATAGTTGATAATATATAGCATTTCTATAACTCCACAGATTGTTATATTACAATTTGAATTAGGTCATTTAGCAGACGATTTTATCCAAAGCAACTTATAATTACATGATGCTATTACATGGAGCAGATAGGGGTTAGGCATCTTGCTCAAGGATGCTTACAGCTAGGCCAATTCTGGGGCTTGAACCCACGACCTTCCGGCGTGAGAGTCAGACAGCTAGACCACTAGACTATCCTATTATATGAAATCCTATACACTTGGATAGACTTTCGTTAGGCCTATACTATCACATCGTTACTCGATACATCAGTTGCCGAGCCAACCGCCGCAGTGTGAGAGAAACGCCATGAGAGAAACCGCTCTCTCAATACAATTGTGAGCCTACTCAAATTAACTTAACATGAAATCGAACGCCACCCGTGAGACTATTCACCTCCCGTCCCCCGTTCCCCCTCCCCGCTGGCAATAAACGGCAGAGATGTCATTTCTATGGCGGGGCTTGAACAACATGCGTCGCGATTGATTTTCTGCGCACTTTCAAAAGCTCTGGCTGCCTACTGCAGATCGTTGAGATCTGCCATTAAAGTTAACATTCTCTTTTATTCCTGGATCAACCCAGCCATGTTTAACTAGACACCACACCTCCTGGGCTCTCCACGTGGGAAAGCGAATGAGTACAAGGGTTCAATCTATAAGTTATAGAATCAAGGTCACCCATGCAGTGCCGCGGTTAATTTGATATGAATATGAGAACACGAAGCCCGATGCAGCCCATCCTTGGTGTTTGACACTTGAAAGTGTAGTTTTGAACTCGTTCTGAATTGGGTATCAAATCTTGTCAGCTGGGACGTCCATACTTTCAGCGCACCCCAGCTACACACCACTCACATCATTTATTCATTTATTGCACCGATTGTGTTTGAGGGGGTATATATGTCTGGGCTTGTTTGGGGAATGGTGTTGGTTGTTGTTTGTTGTGGTACAACGTGACGTTAGTGTGTGTAATAGAATAAAGTGTTGTTTATTGTCAAATCGCTTCTCCGTACGAGTTTATTGTTTGTATATGACTGAGTGTTCGTTCTCGTCCACCTGCACCTGTACTTCATCCCGTTACTTTGGACTAAAATCAATATTAGCTAATGTTATTTTAATGTGGACGTGTGATTGGATAATGTAGTCTTGTGGACTTTAATATCCTTCAAACCTGAAACCTGCCCCCAAATTATAATAGGCCTTCATGTAATTTTATGTGGTTGATGTAATCATCTGTAACAGTCATCTGTGTTGGAAATATTGCAAGTTGTCTCAAGTTGTGTCTTTTTATTTGGAAAATATTTTTTTGTTTTCGTAGTACTGATTTATCTAAGAAATATACTGTAGATATGAAGATGTACAATTGTATCAGTATTGAATTTCCCAACTGTCTCAATAAAGTGCTATTTTAGCTGATGATCTCTCAAGAGAGGGGAGGAGAGGAGAGGATAACAGAAGAGACCTGTCATATTAATAATTCCTCGTGGGCCAGTTTTCATCATAGCCCTTTAGCAGTCTTCTTGTTATGATCTACACTGGTCTGTTGTTGCTCTTCCTGACATGACACAATAGAAACTAAAAAGAGGGAGAGAGGGTTTAAGATCCTGCTGGAACTACGGGAACCACCTAGGCTGGGATTGACTTCTGCCAGAATATTCTTTTTTAGCCAATATCAAATGTAAAATATACTCAATTACAATGTATGAAAATATATAGATAAATCTTATATTCTTATGTAATTAGCAATTGCTGGAAAAGAACATGCTACGGTTTCATTTACATACTTTATAGGCTAATTTCTGTTTCAATTACTGGCTCCTAAGCAAGAACAATGAAATGTCACTACAAAAGATGCTTTACTGAAAAATAAAACTTAGAAACGACTTTAGAGATAAAATCATGTGAATTTTCCTTCTGAACTAAATAACATTTGCCCAGTTATGCGATTCTCTGCTATAAATTTTCTTAACACGTCTGTAGATTGGGTTTTATAAAGTATAGTATACTACATGATGAAGCTTATTTTATGGGTCAGGGACACACACACACACATATATATATATATTTGGAAATTAACTCATATGCTGCAGGGCTCTCTTCAGATGAGTTGTAACATACGATTTGCAGCCTCTCTCATTTTATGCTATAGAATTATTTGCAGACCAGATGCTCCATAATAAATGTAAGTGACAAGAATGAACCTCGGCCAGGATAATGACCAGAAAATTGTAATCTGGAGACAGAGACTGGAGTGGATTTAAAGTACTTATTCTCTCTCTCTCTCTCTCACTCTCACACACACACACACAAACACACACACACATAACAACCTACATTTGTGCTCAGATATGTGCACAGATACGTGCACACGTTGGAAGTATTAGACCTAGTATATATACTATACTGTATGGGCACCCACACAGCAAATACATATTTACATAGGACAAACACACAAACCTATGTTGACTATGATGTGTTTTAGGACATATTTGAGGATAACTTTTAAGTCATAAAAATATTACCAAGAAACGTGAAATGCTTAATACATGTTTTAGAAATAAACTCCTCTCCATTTTAGCTGTCATCCACCATGTTTTCGAACTTTCATGAGATTCTCATCTCATGTTATTCCACATGTTGATCAATAATTCAACACGCGTGCTTTTTATTAATCCCCATGAAGGTTACAGCTTGTCCAGCGGATCGGTCCCCTTCGAGAGCACAGGAACAACAGCGAGCAGGTGAGAGGCAGGAAACGAAACGGAATCCAAACACTTCCATTCCTCTTGGACCTCATGTGTGTGTCGTCCTAGCAGGTAATTGAATGTATTGAGCTGTATTGGCTGGCTGGAGAGTTACATGGGATTGAATGCGATTCTGATAGAAGGGCGAGGGGTGGATATCCCAGAGGAGCTAGGAATTATGGGGGATTGTTTGCTATAAAGTGAGGGTCTCTGCATGTGTAGATATGTGTTTTTTATCTGGTTCTAGGTGGCACCATAGACTGTATAAATAAGTGGACAAACCCTCCGTGACGTCACCCATAGATTTTCTGAAGAACAGGTTTGAAGCTCCAAGTGTGCTGGCTCGGGCCGTCGCCATCTTGGCTTGTCTGACTCCCGGCTATAAATAATGAATGGATAAATTGATGGCCTAATATATTTTCAATTAATGAGTTATATAAAAATTCACCCCCCGTAGAGTTGTCATGAACGGGGAAACTAGCTCAAGAGACCAAAATCGTTTTTTGTACCGGGCTGTAAAGATGATTGTTTCTGCTGTAAAGTTGGACATTTTAACATAGGGGTCTATGGGGACTGACTCGCTTTTGGAGGTTGCCGCCTGGGTGACACACACTGACACAAGGGGCCCCATCTTACACCGGGCGCAAAGTCCCCCCAAGCAGCGCTAAGCGCAAAGCAAGTGTCTTTGCTAGTAGACCAACGCAGTTGTCATTTTCCCGTCCAGCGACCCACATTGTTTAAAAAGCAAATGCACTTGCGCTGATCTGAGCGCCCGTGGGCCTGTTGGTCTTTAAACGAGGTGTGGTCAGGCGCATTGTTGGCGAATAGCTATCTTGAGGCAGCAGAAAGCGATTGCGCAATTGACTAACATAAACCTGAAGTCAATGGCAAAGTATTTCACTCTTATTTTAAGGGCACATTATCAAAATAGTACACAAAATAATACGCACACACAGGGATTCGCAGCAGCGCAAAAACATGAAAAATATTAAAAATAAAAAGATTACAATGTGAAATATTACTATTGTGTACATCACTCTATTTTATCCTGCTGGAATCCTGCTGTTGCCGATGGTCTGCTCGCATGCTTTCACTTCGCGCATGAGCAGATCCGTTTGCTATGCAGAGAAGCATTCTTCCTTACTACTTGGCAAATGCGCCATTATAATAATAATCCACCAAGGTGCAAGCACACCTGGCTCTTAAGGGAATGTGAGATGACACTGATTGGTTTGTTGCATGTTACACCGAAAACACCTCCATAATTAATTAAGAGCCCTAAATGCACTTGCGCAATATGATTGTGCGCTTAGATCGTTAAAATAGGGCCCAAGGATTAAAGTATTAATAATAATAACAACAATTAACTGGTATCAGTATACTGTAAACTGGACCAGAAGCTTGACTAAGACCAACCCAGTCACGATGACAAGGTCATCAAGCAAACAACAAGCAGAGTTAATTGCAACAAAACACATCTGCCACTGTTTTTGTCAAGGAGAGGTGCTTGTTCTTGAGGTCGGCTGCTCGTATGACCTGTTCATGGACTGGGATTGTACATAAGATGGCAAAATACCATTCTCTAGACACCCACATTCGTAACCTAGGTTACAAGTGCTGATATTTGGTTGCAGATTGCATGTAATGTGGAGCTAATGGCGACAACACAGACAATAAATGAACATTGGATGATGGCCACTTTCGAAACCAGCATTGGATCTCTTAAATGTCTCTGCGATTTGAAATGGCATGCGGCTGGTAACCCTAAGCAACAACATGTTTGTATGCACACAGCTGGGAAAATGCAGTCTGTTTTGGTTGCTCACCACATGGGTTCCACTGAATCCGGGTGGATGATTGTGCAGACATGTATGGAAAAGGTCAGCCAGTGTGTGTGTGTGTGTGAGTGGTGTGTTGTTGCATCTTACAGATTATGTAGAGTTTAGTGTGTGTATATAGCTCTATAGTACTGTGCGTGTGTGTGTATGTTTTTCCACACTGTATTATGCATTTAGAGGATGAGCAGCCAATTGAATTTACTGTACATATAATTAATGGCTGCAATACATAAAGGGCTTGTACAAACTGCTAGGCATGATTACATGATGGTATTGTTGACTTGGTAGACAAACAGCTGCTGCCGGACGGCTATCATGCAACTAGCTACTCTTAATTACTATGAAATTAATGTATGCTAATTTAATTCAAAAAAAGCATTTAAAGTGTTTTTAAAAAGTGCGTGTTTGTATGTTCAGTTAAATGGGACCAACCGGTATTTATCAAATGGTCAAATGAAAGTATTTCACCATGAATAAAAAAAAAAAAAATTTTCACAGCCTTTGCATTTATAATCTATATAATCTATACCTTTTTTTCAGATGCAGTACAATTCATACAGTTTAAATTATTACATAATAATACATGCAAATAGATTTTTCCGTTTAGTATTTTACGACATTAACCAACAACTATCTCTTCTCAAGGTGTTACGACCACACCATACACCAACTCTTCCAGAATGAGATGGGGGGGGCAGGATGTTTTGTAGATGGCATTTATAGGCAAGGCGAACTGCTTTCATCAGGCCTCCGGGCCGCCCGCCACTGCTTCCGGCAGCCCGTCATTATTCCCCAAAGTGTGTGTGAATACTAATCAGCACACAGCAATCTGATCTACCTGTGCCTGGAGGGCAGGAAAACACACCGTTACACATTGGTAACAGTGTGTTCATCATCTGATATTAATACCATACAAAGCAGGCCTCTTTGATACAGGACCCAAGGTCAAATCCAACATCTGTTACAGAGTGAGGACAGAGTGAACACACACACACACACACACACACACACACAGTGGGGACTCTGAACTCCCACTCCACATATGTTGTTGGAATCTCATCAACGGGGGAGATGGTTTAATTATTCATTGAGAATTGACTGTGTGGATCTCTTGTTGCTTTCATATTAAGTTGTTCCCCTTTCCCAGCTCTCCAGTCCACTGAGCAGCTCTGTTACACTTCTGGAGGTTCAATCACAACAACCGGTTTTCAAAGTGTTTATAGAAGTAAGAACGTTTCCTCCCCCTACACCCTCAAGTCCCCTGGCATTCCTGATTTTGGTTGCTTAGTTTACTGCTGTCCCAAGTCATAACTAGAAAAGCAGCCTTGTTTTATGTGTTCCCATATAAACACATCACCTCACATCCGTTTACGTTGCCCTCTTCCCATACGACACTTCCACAGCATGGACTGTTGGTGTGGATGTTTAGCTTTTAGCTTCTACCTTCGGGATGGTTGGTTTTCCGATGCCCTCCCACCTACGACATTGATTTTGCCTTTTTTTCTCTGGCACTCAGCACAGGAACATAAGTTTACTTGTCACTTCAAATATTGAGTGATCAGGTTATCTTAAAGGCCAGAGCATTACAGGGTCTTTAACACGTCTAAAAGATTACGGTGGCCTTCTTCCCCTCTGAGCACAGGCAGAGGTGACGCTCTCACAAAAATGCTAACACACTCAAAGGCTGACCTCAAGTTAAAAGGCCCCAGTTTGGGTTTGGGTGCGGGATAACCTTTCACAAACCAACCACAAACTATTTTATCTATTATTAAATGGGATGGCATCTTATATTAGATGTTTAGGCGCTTCAAAAACAGGTCTTTGAAGTCGTGGGAACACAAGTGTTGTGTTTTGGATGAAGGGAGCGCATTCCCCAGTCAGACATACGGCGAGTTTCTGAAATATTCAGCTCCATGGTGTTGCGGAGTGTGTTTGGCGTGCGGGACTGGATCCACAAGCAAATGTAGCTCTGATTAATTAATGAGACATTTGAGTTGGCCATGTCACAGCCACAGATGGTGACCTCCTTCTCAATTGGGGGTTTGGGGGGTGCAAGGGAAAAAAATAGGAGAAAGATGGAAGGGAAGGTAGTTAAATGTTCTGTTTAAACAAGTATGAAGTCAACCCTAAACTGCAGAGCTGAATATAAAATCAGGAACTGAATAAATTATTGAAATAATTCGGTAATTTCTGTGTACTATCTTTCTCTACATGGTTGTAGCTGAGCAGAACTATGCTGCAAATTTGCTGACATAGGCTAGACAGATAAGAGAGACGGATCTCTGCCAGAGTGTCCTTTGAAAATCTGTGTGACAATGACACACCACACTGTTGACAGTCCACAACACAAATGACACCATCTCTTTCCCGACTCTGGCTCAGCAAAAATGGGAAATACTTTTTTCCCTGTGCAGCTATGGGACTTGAACGTGAGCATCGTTCACTCTCGTTTTACGGCACCAGGCATATACAACACCTCTCTTACCTAGCTGTCAGCGACGAGCCTATTTAGCATACTAATAAGAAAAAAGGGGTGAAAACTGAAAAGACAAAGGTCACGGCACTTTTATTTTGGTGCAGGAAAAAGAGAAAATATTGTTTATGTCAGTTAAAGTTCAGTCTTCGTTTGACGATGGATATAAGCAGACTGAGCAATGGATTTCACATGACAATATTCACAACTTGGATTCATTTTTATGTTTTTGTTATTTTGATTGGTGGACCCTTGCAGACTAAAGGAATATACATAATTGAGGAATGGACACATATTTTGACATAATGACCGCTTCAAAGGCAGGGAGTCACCACTTTTAATCTGAATGATTAAAATCTGAATGAATTTTACTTTGGTGCTATATAGAATACATAAAAGAGGAAATAACATAACAACAAATCGAACACTGCATAACCCTCGTTAGCAACAAACACAAGCCAGAACACCAGCCAGAATAAAAATAACACTTGTTTATCTGCGGCTACTAAAGCGGAGTCATAATCCCACGGGAATGAGTGGGCTTAGCGGCAGAAACTTCAGGCAGTATTTCACGATGACAGTCCTGGAGATCGCTAAGTAGCATGCCTAATGCTAACGCAATCTCGTTAACATTATTAAACGATAAAATGTTAACTTAATATATTCATATCCGAGATTTGCAGCGATACTTTCCCATATACGTTTTCTTAATTCTATAGACTTGGTGGCCTTTATAAAAACTTTTACCAGCTCCTGCAGAATGTAAACAAGAGTCATCATGTGACATCAATGGTTCGTTATGATTGGTTCAACCCATTTAATGTCTAATGGTGATTTATTCAGGCACACTAAGGTAATTGATTAAAAGCACAAGTTGTTTTCAAAATTTTATTAACATTAATAGGCTGATATTTATACCAAAATAGGCAATATATCATGATTTATTAGGAGAAACCAAGCAATTCTATGTAACATCAGACATTCAACACCCCCTATATAGCCGGAATGGAATTATCCTTGTTTCATAACCACATTTTGCGACTATTCGACTGTGAGAATGGCAGTGAATCAGGCTCCTTAGATCGAATCGTCAAATAGTCTTCTATTTGCGCTGACCCCTAGAAGATACTCTATATAAAAAGCAGAGAATATGAGAACTCACAACTCACGACATCTTTAATGTAGCTTTGCATCAGATTTGAGGGGCAAAGGAATAAGAAAACATGTTTTGGAAACAAATGGTGCCATGTAAAAATGCCTAGAAAGGTGTATCCAGCCATTTGCTGCACCCGGTTAAAGTTATGCAGAGCAATCCTGCAAATTATCTGCCATTATAAAAACTGCTTTTGTTAAAAAAAACTCAAAGTTGTCAGATTTCCCACCCCAACAGGCGCAACATAGATCAATCAAGCAGGGTCTGTACATGCCAAGATAGTCCTGAATAGCAACCCGTAAAATCAGCTGTTTTTGTGCTTTGAGTTTGCAGTTCCTTTAAACTTCCCCTCTTCCATTTCTGCCTTCAATTTACTAATTCATGCCCATACATCAAATATAACTTTAGTTTTTGTAGTGTAGTGGGCAGGTAGTGGGCATTAAGTTCACCTCATAAGTAGAAGGACCTTGTTTGACACCTTGAGACTTTGTGTTGAAGTCAGACATCCAACTATATAACTATTTCAAAATACTCACAAAAGTCAAAATCTGTCATGGAAAAGAGGTTGAGAAGGACAAAATATTTGAGGACACTTTTACTCAACAATTATAGATACTTTAGATAGATAGATAGACAGATAGAGTTAAATCTGTGGTACACACATACACACACACACACACACACACACACACACACACACACACACACACACACACACAAAAGCAACCCACAAAGCGACTCATGAATAGAATGACATTATAGCTACACGTCTCTCCCAAACAATAAGAGAGAGTATTACAAAGCGATGGAGCAGGTAATTACTCCACAACTAATTAGCCAGTGAGTCAAGGACAGAACATCATGCATAAGGCGGGCGGGTAGAGGGGGTGAGGGGGAAGCAGTTTTGTTGGAAAGCGCCTGGATATGTAGCATGGAAACAACAGAGAGTGCCTCGGTAAAATGGAGATTAACTGGAACAAAAAGACTCACGCGGCCGTCACACCTCTCCAGCTAAGAAAATCCTTCGCTCTCTTTCTCTCTCTCTCTCTCTCTCCTAGACCAGCCTTTCCTAATTGTATTTTGTTGGGCAGGATAGTCCAGTGGTTCAGGTGGTCGGCTCCTGCCTGGAAGGTCGCAGGTTTGCAAATAACTCAGAAAGTTCAGAGTATGGTAGACTGCAGGTCCTGTATTGACACCAATATTAGGTCTATAAAAGAATGAATGTATTTCTAAAGTAACAGCAGCTTCATGTAAAGTCATGAAGCACTGACTTGTGTTAAAACATCAAACAATGTAATATCACAGCTACTATGCTGTTATGAAGCTGAAAAGGTTGTAACAAATGAACAATGTAGAAACGTAGTAACAGCAGCTTCATGTGAAGTCATAATACACTGACTTGTGTAAAAAGATCAAACATTGCAATATCACAACTACTATGCTTTTATGAAGCTGCAAAAAGTTGTAGAAAAAAAGGTAGAAACAGGTAGAGACAGTAAAGGCACCTTTCAGATAGGAAGTGGCAAACGCTGCGCTTGCCGCTAGTTTGAGTTCAGAATTCTCCCAGGTGTCCGGGGAAGTCGCCAACGACAACGCAAAATAGGCGGGGTTTTCAAAACTGCCAGAGCGAGCTCGCAGGCGTGAAACAGCATTACTCAGTATTCAGTAGTCAATATTCATGACCTAGTGAATCATGAACATGGAAACCATTGCATTGGTGAGCGTGGACATTTTTTCCATCACAACCATCTGATCCACTGCCACCATGAAGCCCGTAATCAACCTCCTAATCAAGTCTCCTGTGAACACGTACAAAAAGAACGTTTTGTTTTAACAGATCACTTCCCATGTTTAGGAGAAGATAATCGTAGATAAAGGCCTGCGAATAAGGAAATAAAGAGAACTAGACAAATGTTGAACTTTGACAAAAGATTTTGACAAACCCAAACCTTTTTATTTGTACAGTGAGACACATTTACTTTCATCCTCATCTTACTTCAGAAGACACACAGGTGTCTTCAACTTGGACAAACATCTTGCTGTTACTCCACTTCCTTTGGAGTAATAGCATCAGCACAGCGCCATATACATCTTCACTTGTATTTGCAGAATGGATATGACAAAGTAGCTTTGCTGCACAACTCTTTCCTGGTTCAGACACTTGAAGTACAGTAATGCAGAAGACGTCTAAATTTACTGCTCATGGTTTCTTTACATTTTTCATCTACGTGGACACCAGTTAGTTGCTTGAAATTCTATCTTCAATCCACTGGTGTCGAAGAGGTATGGGCCACTCTTCTTTCAAGGTTTGTATATCTTTTTCATTAAGTACATCTCTTTGGAAAGCAAATGTGTCCGTCATCAACATCTCTATTTTATTCTTGTCCTAATTTTTCTCAAACAATTACAATTAGGTAATTTAGCAGACGCTTTTATCCAAAGCGACTTACAAATACATTCTGCTATTACATGGAGCAGGTAGGGGTAAGGCATCTTGCTCAAGAATGCTTACAGGTAGGCCAACTCTGGGGGTTGAACCCACCTTCTGGCTGGGAGCCCAACACCTAGACCACTAGACTACCCCCCCCCCCCCCCATTCTCTATAGATCTTCTTTGTTCTTTAGTTAGACTTCGAAGTTTACAGGAAGTGGATCAGGGTTGACACAATCTTCCGCCGTCTCACCAAAGCTGTGTTCTCCTGTAGTTGACCACTCTGCACTGCAGTTGTTTTGTAGTGGAATCATAGCAGCTTCTTACTACTTGACCCTCAATTACACCCTTCAATGATTCAGGATATCCCACCACCATCTTGCCGGCAATTTTACTAAAGTGTTTCTTCATTGTACTTTTTCACACCAGTATTTCTGCAGCTAACAGCCTGATAACCACTCTTCTGTCCCTAGCAGATGGGCGTTCTTGGTTTTTGCAAAACTATCTGTATGGGTAGATGGTACCACTAGAGGTATGTAAAAGGATCTGTTTTTTATCATTTGATTGTGCCAGTCCTTTAATATACAGTACATGGTCATCACTACATTTTAATTTCTCCTTTCTTTGACACGAGGGTCAAGTCGCGGTGTGGCTTGTGATGATGAGAGCTTGGAACTGACTGGTCCTGAATAATCTCTTTCTGAAGGGCTGGACAGGGCTAATGAGTTAAAATAGCAGTCAAAACATTAATGTTTATACACTTTTGCTTTTAACACTGCATAGTTGGAACCTTTACCAATATGTGACAATCATTTTGCTTAAGCGCATTATTAAAAGATGGTGTTATGTATGTCCAGGTCAAAGTTTTATAAAATAAATGTATGAATGAAAGCAACATTTTATAGCAAAAAGATGTTTTTCTATACAGAAATATCCTTGCTCATCATGCAATGCAATGCAATCGAACAGCAACAAATCCCTCCTATCATTTCAAAAGGTGCAGATCCAATTCTCATTTTGGAGGCTGCAATTTGTGCCGCTGTAGAATTGTTTTGCATTACACTAAGATCTTTCTAATATTGTGTCTGCCTTCATTAATATAAATTAGATACATTTTGTCTATGTTATTTATATTAATCAAGGCAGACAAAATATTTAAAACAGCACCAATCTGCAGTTGAGTCAACTAAAATCAGTTCCAACAAAACTCACAATAAAACTCTTTTGAAAGCTGGAGTTATTTCAGGTTTGTTAAGATTATGTCACGATTGGTACCCCGTGCACGCCCTGTGCACGCCCCGTGCCTCCTGTCCCGGCTGCGCACCTGTGGGGGATTAGCCCCACACAGGTGCGCCTCCTTAGTTTAATTATGGACCTTATTTAAGTTCCCCAGCAGCACTAGGTGCTGTTGGTCATTGTTCTGCTGCCTTTTGCGCACATGTACATTGTGTTTTGCTTTGGATTACTAAAATACGCTTTCACGTCTTCCTGCGTTTTCCCTCTGGCTCGCGATTACTCTCGCCACTCCAAAAACACATCGTCACAGATTAAACTGCATTAGATGCATCTTGGTGAACCTAATACTCTATACATGTCATAAGTATAACCTGGATTATACAAAGGAGCAGCTAACATTTTTTCTTACCCCCCAGCATGACCAAGAAGCTTCCTCGATTCCAGCTTCTTTAAGACACCTTCAAGGTCATTTGGTTCCACAAAACCCAAATCGCCTACTGAGCTCACACCAATGCTTTCACGTGTATTCAGTAAAGGCTGCACAAGTTTGGTAAAACAGTTGTAACCAATGTCACCAGGTCTTCCATCTCTGCATCACATCAGTTTCAGGTAAAGGACGAATCAATTTGAACACTATTTCTGTAGAGTGAGTGTGAACACTAGTGAGCAGATTAATCTGTAAGCATATTTTCACCATTTGGCCACAGAAAGCACACCATGTACAGTCTAAAAAGGTTTTTGATTGTGTAATTATGTCACGTGCATGATAATCACAAAAAAATTGTGAAAACATACAATGAAAATCTGGTTAACACCAGTTAGTGGACTAGAACTATCAACTTTTCACATCAAATAACACTACTCCTCGAAAACACTGTTTTAGGGACAGGTCTTTAATTTTTCACTTATAAAGTTGGTGCAAAGAAAGACCTTGCATTCAGATACTGTATACCTGATATAGCTGATTGTTTTGACAGTCATTTTTGAAGTTCTGTGTCCTCCTTGAGCATCTTTTGAGTGTTTGCTTTCAAGCCTCATGGTCCACAAACTTGTAAGAGAGCCAAATTTGAGAATCAAAGAAGGATAGTGGGTGAGGTAGTGATGCTTTGGCTTAAGTTTCTCAGCTGCAAAGAGTTATATCCTTGTTTCCAGATAACCCTGAATCTGAATGTTGAGGAAAATTATGAGCTACAGATATCCTGTGAACACAAACCAAATAAACTCTCTTTCAGCTGAATCATTAGTTGCCACACCTGTTCCTCCGTGTCCTTGACTCTGTCACCAATGATCACAGGTAGAAGTCTCAGAAGACACCAGTTCTCTGCTGCCTGTCCACCAACATTTCTACAAACCTTCAGTAACTTGATACTGAACTGTCTGGTCTGTCTGTAAAGGTAAATGGTATACCTACACACAGCTGAACAAAGTACTTAATGTAAATAGCAATGTCATACGCAATAACACCAAGATGGGAGGCCTGCCTGGCAAAACTTGAAATATTGACATGGAGTATTGACTACTGAGTCAACTTCACTCCCGTCACATTTGCTGCCTCTGTGTCATGTAGCTCTTGTACAGCCTCCTCCAATAGGAAACTTTTCTGTGACATTATGCATTGCCAATGTAGGAATGCAGCAGTGCCTACAGCAGTAACCTGAGCTGCTGAAGTTTTCCACAAAGCCGCCTATGCTGTAGGAGCCAAGATTATCCCCAATGATGCACAACACTGTTGCCCGCATAACCTGTCTAGACTTACACCATTCCATCTCTCTCAAGGTCTCGAAATATCTGACAGCATCTTTGCAAACAGCTTGTCATGTGCAAAGTATTTAAAATCCTTCTCAGAAAACTGAAGCGAAAGTGAAGTGTAAAGTATATACACCTACAATCTTGTGCTTTTGCCTTGCTGATCCAAGAGGGTTTACAACCTCAAATGCATCATGGAACAACATGAGCTTTAAACCTGGCTTCATAAAAAGGCTGTTTGACTTGAAAACAGTTCCATCGCTTACATCAGAAAACACAGTAGATGCAGCATTACTGTGGGATTTTGCACACTCTTGCCTCACAGCAGGGTCTTTTATCAATGCTTTTAAAGTTTCCTTGACAGGGATATACTGCACATAGCAGTCCCTCCTATTCTCATCTGTGCCTAGATGAATAGCTTATGGCTGCATGCAGGGATAGTTTTGTTGCAAGTACTACTGTTGTCTGTACTCCGTTGAGAGATGAGAGCTTCATGGTGAATGCAAATCTCCCCTACCCAAACAAGTCATTACAACTTTTGTCGGTCTCCCGACAAGTTGGTTTTAGCAGCTGTTTCTTGGTGACCTCTTGGCAAATGGCATTCTGTTTACCTCTTCAACTATCAGTTGTGCATTGGATGATGGAATGAGGTCTGCAAATTTGTGAAAAAACATGCACAGATTACGATACGATGTTCTCATTTCTACATTATCTAGGATATTGTCAGGTCCCATTCCATCTTGTCAAAATTGTTTTCTTCTGCACAAAGTTCTTGCCGTGCACTCAATGATGAGAGACTGGTTTTTTAGGAGATATTTCATATGTGAGCACTGTCTGAAAACCTGAGTTTCCACATTTAAATGTTTGACCTGCATAATTAACTTGTAAAGTAGAGGTTTTGTGGGTACAGTAGACATGTGCTTTGAAAGCACTGAACTTCAGAAAATGTCAGTGGGCTAAAACAACATGGATACTGAGCATTCGCTTCATGGCTATGCAGTGTCTGATGACCTAACCCTTTAGTGTTTCCAAAGAGTAGAGACATGCAAAATTACTAGTCATTTTGCAGGGATGCTGATTGGTTTTTCTTTTTTTAAATCCCCGCAACTGCGCAACTGTTGAGGAAAGCATGAACGCAATGCACTAAACAATTTTCTATGCAAACAACAGCTTTAAATAAAACAAAATTACTCCTTACCAGGTCAGATCAGAACAACGGTATTTTGTCTTTTCTCGATTTTTCTCAAGTGCAGCAAGCAAAGTTCTTTCTGCATGTGGGAGACAAGCACACACGCATGTACAACACATAGATGAACGCGTGTCATCTAGTTGATCACGCCTTAATCACGTGTAGAACACATCCACAGGATAGAAGCGAAAGGGTTGGCTGACCCAGGGTCTTAAATACCACAGAGAGATTTGTCACATCCTGTTTTGTGCTATGAAAACAATTAAAACCTAATTACTCTTAACAAATTATATAGTGCTCAAAGTGTTTAGGGGTAATATTGGCAACAAATTTGGAAAACATATTTTTTTGCAGAACTGAAATAGTTAATCACACACATGTTAACACACATAGACATTCAAACCTGTGGACAATTTAGTCCTCAATTCATCGAATGTGCATGTTTTTGTACTATGCAAATCAGAGTCCCTGGAAGACACAAGGAGAACACCCAGAAAAGACCAGGGTTAAAGTTGAACCCAGGTCCTTCCTGTTGTAAGGTGAGGTTCCTGGTCAGACAGCAAGGCCAATCAGGGTTCATGGTGGAACACAGCTCTGGCTTAGGGCCCATCCATGCAAACACTGTTTTTGCTTCCATCAATAACTGGAATACATTAAAGACAGTCACTGTCTACAGTCAGAAGTTCAACATTTTCAGTTTACATTGTCCTATGTCAGGGATGACTAATGGCCTAACCACTGCAGTCAACACCTTGGACCTGGCTGGCCCAGAGCTAGGCAGTACAATAAAGACAAGAAGAGGGGGAAATGGTTTTGCAATGGACTGACTCACTCCATGCAGTTAAATAAAAGTCTGAAGACAAATGTTGTAACTTGTGTACTGTATGTAGCTGTATTGTAGGCCTATATACAGCCATGGAAAAAATTAAGAGACCACTGCATATTCTTGTAAATACAA
>JAOEHI010051115.1:7915-19373 GCA_025447815.1 Percopsis transmontana | reverse complement strand
CTGTGTGGCCATGGTGGCGCCCTTGTCCGCCAGCACGTGGAGGTTATACATTGAATTAAGGCCCGTGAAAGACCCCTTTCTCTCCCCCCCCCCCCCCCCCCACACACACACACACACACACACACACACACAAAGTGAAATGATAGATTTTAATTTTTTCAAGTGCTCGTGCCGCCCCCCATGTGTCATGAAAAAATGCCAAAAACCGCTACTGCCGCAAGGTAGCAACTACTTTTCGTGGGTTCAGAGAGTTGCAATAACAGCCGATTTAGCTTATTCCTCAATTAGCGGCGACAAGGTTGCGACAAGGTCATCGCAGTACATTTCCGTGTACATTTCCGTGTACATTTTTGTATGCGTGTGCATTCAGTGTTCAGTTGTGTGGGCCTTGCCATGCAGACACGGGGATGTTTGTGTTTGTGTGTGCGTGTGTGCGCGCGTTCGCAGTGTGTCAACTCAGCATTGGGAGTCAAGGGACCGCCAGCCGGATATATATCCCTGCTAGCATCTCTGGCTACGGTTACACTGACTACATAGGGCAGCTATACAGTATCAGTGCTAATGTCCTAGCAGTGTCCTTGCGAGGCGTTCCCATGCTAGTGGGAGCGGTGAGAGAGATGTTCAGCAGCTCTGATATATGATGTTATTTTTTACCTTTCAACATGCAGGGAACACTGCGGGTAGTAGACATGACTCTAGTGACGTTACATGTCACAGTATGAAGAAATATAACTGCATGTAGCCTACCACGGTGTGTACCGACTTGTTTTCCATCTGGTGAAATATTATTTCCATACTATCATACATTTTTTTATTTGTTTCTGTCAGTTTATATATTTAACTTTAGCATTTTTGGCAAGTTTTTGGCAAGTTGTGGCAATTGACGAATGACAGTACACTGTAAACAATATTCTCTCAGTCTCAGTCTAGCCTAAAATTGATCCAATGGGTGTAAAGATATGTTTAGAGTTAACTCTCCCCATAATTTGTTACTGGGCTCTCTGACATGTGCGTTGGACCATTATTATCTCCATTATTATCTCCTAAAAATAATAGCTAAATAGTCTCAATAACTAAACCTGCCAGGTCTTTATTACAATATTTTCTTCTTCTGTGGAATCATATATATATAGTATAGTCATCTATTTATTTACAAATTGATTCTATAAATATGTGATATATTTCATAGTTGGCCGCAATATCATTATGATTGGGTGTTCAGGTTTCCATGGTAATAGATGCTTCTGTCAGTATTACACAAGCCTCCCGTGCAGTGCATTGTGGGTTATGTGAATCAGCAATATTTGTGTCCGCCAGGCGAGGAACGCAGAGCCAGGCAAAATGTGAAACCATTTCCTAAGCCTAAGGGAGGACTGGCATAAAAAAGTATTTTTCAGTTAAATTGTGTTCATCACACACATACATCTAGCGTGCATGTGTTTTTGTTGTGTACGATAGTATCTAGTCAGTTTCACAGATAAAAGTGAATGAGCACACACACACACACACACACACACACTCTGGGCATGAACAGATTAGATAACCAGTTGCTATGGCTGAATGACTGACACACACACACACACACACACACACACACACACATGAATCCCCTCAGCGCACACAGAGGATATGTGTGAGATGTGTGTGCACGACAGAGAGAGAGGGAGAGGGAGAGAGAGAGAAGGGGGGAGAGGGGGAGGCAGGGAGAGAAAGAAAGAGAAGGGGGGGAGAGGGGGAGGCAGGGAGAGAAAGAGAGAGAAGGGGGGGGAGAGGGGGAGGCAGGGAGAGAAAGAGAGAGAAGGGGGGAGAGAGGGAGGCAGGGAGAGAAAGAGAGAGAGGGAGGAGAGAGGGAGAGACACCTCTGCTGGGAAGGCAGGAGGAGGTGTTCAGGCTGAAGGGAGCAGGGGGACTGAAGGGTAGACAGACTGAGCATGCTCAGTAGCTTGGCTCGTGCCTCAGACAGCCTGCTGCACATGGGCGGGCGGAGGTATGTGTATACTGGCTCCCTCTCTCTCCCTCTCTCTCTCTCTCTCTCTCTCACACACACACACACACTGAGGCATCCCGTACCTGGACCCTGCCAGACGGGGCTGCTCGGACCAAGGCTCCACATCCAGGGATGTGTGTAGTCTGACCCAGCCTCCCTTGTTCTGCTGCTGCTCTATGCCCCCCCAAGAGCCCCCAGCGCCCAGCCCCGGAGGTGGGCACCAGGCTAAATCCCATCCTTCCATGGGCCCCGCGCCACAAGGACCCGTGTCCTAGGATCTACCCCCCACCCCCCACCCCCCTCACCCCGGGCACCCCCGCGCCAGCCGCACGGCAACGACATGGCAACGAGCGGCCGTCCGGTTGAGAGGGCAGAGCCGGCAGCGGGCGGTGGACAGCACTTCCTGCAATGAAGGGCTTCAAGCTCGCCTGGTAAGACGCAGATGTACACGGCTGCCGTGTCACACACGCCCCGGCTGTTCACACGCCAAGCAGCTGATGGCTGCTTAGTAACGCCTTGAAGAAGCCACGAGTGGGGAGGAAGCGGAGATAAGGCACGCGGCGTTTTCCTTGTTACCGTAGCACTGTTATCTTTACACGGTCACCCTGCCTGTTGCCGTCTGTTTATGCACCCCCACTGTAAACCCCCCCCCATCTCTACTAGAGGGCTTACCTAGGTCTTACTGCCTGCCTCTCATTCTCCTTTTTACTGCCCCCTTCTCTTTTCCATCTCCCCTCTTCCATAAATATACCTGATGCTTTTCCATTCTTTTCAGTTTGCAACTGTTTGTTTTTTATATTTGTTTTGTTGTACCGTAGTTACCGCACAGTGGTACGCTCGAATAAGCTAACCTCTGTGTTTGTGTTGGTGTGAGAATGGATAGTAATGGGCTAGAGTAACGGAAATAAGCTCTCAAATGCTATAAGCACTGGTGGAAGTTTAGGTAATAAATGCGGCATTTGGATATAGCATGTGTGTCATTATTTAATCGACATTTTTTTCATTTATAAATGCTAACAAATTGGCAATTTTTGAATCTTAGAATTATTTTTTTTCATCCCGCCAGTTGTTTTCCTGTACATACTGCAATAACACTGGTTTGCCAAAGGGTTTTCTAACTTGGTGTGCCATGTTAGACACGGTAGCTTCCATTGGAAGAACATTTAACTGACATAAAGCTTTACTGAAGTTTAACGATTTGTAGATATTTTATGCCTCTAGTTTGCACTGACCTACTGGCCAAGCATAGCACTGCATAGCTTAACCTGTTAACCTGTTAGCAAGAACTCCACACAAGTGTTGCTGTTCAAGTGTTGTTTCAACTGTCACTTTACCAGGAGAAGGCGCATAACTATGAAAGTTAGAAGTACTCACTGGTTTGCTTTCAGTGTGTGAGATCATATCTGGGTTGCTACTGTAAGGTCCTGCACTGTAGTTATGCGGATAGAGCCCAGACCTTCTGTTGCACCGCTTTGATTTTAAACCTTTTGAGCAACTCTTGTTTCCTGTACATTTAACACTGTGCACAAGTACAGTAAGCAAGTTGAGTTGTGGGCCTGCGAATGTACCTGTACATTCTGTGCAAATTTGGTTTATCTCAAGGGCATCATTTGAGTATGGCACTTCAACTGGAGATTTGCCCTCGTACTGCCGTAGAAAACAATGGCCGCCCGTCTGCCTTGGCACGGTGCGTGCATAGGAACCACTTGTTCTTTCTTCACGCAACAAAGCTCAGAGGATGCATCACCTTTCTTTCATCTCCAGACTATAAATAATACAGGGATTGTGGAAAATGATCGCTTGAAATAATTAAGCCGTCGACTAGTTTTGTGGACTTGCAAAGTCAGCCCAAGGTCATCAAAGCTTCAAGGTGAACATGACTTACACATGACTCTTTAATATATTTAGCATAAAGCAATAGGCTCTTGTTGGGTGTGAAAGAAAACACCTTGTAGAATAATATAAAGCAATAGATTCAGAAATGAATATGAAAATGAATATTCTAAATTAATAATCTATATTAATTTAGAATATATAACTCAATTGCTGAAGTAGGCATACTACTTTACATGTAGTACATACTTCACATGTAACCCCATATGACCATCACAGACCATCGCCTGCCGAGGCGAAATTCGTATCTTGTTGTGCCGAATGTGGGCAGTGTAGGATGCAACGCACGCGGAAATCAGTTTGCTGGTTTGCAGTCTGTTTGAGTGGTTGTGGTTGTTGGTCACACACATGCTGGCAGCATCTCTCTAGTGGGGCAGTTTGTAGTTGTCATGGGTAACATCGTACAATACCGTCTGGTTAGACACAGCAACAGTAAAAGTCTCCTCCATCCTGATTCGATAAGAGAACTACAGGCAATTACCGCCAAGTGGGGGTCATCCACACGCACTTCTTTGCTGATGGTTGAGGCTGTGAAATCCGCGGTCAAAGTTGAACTCCACGCGAAGCGAAGGTGTGAAGTTGCCATGAGCAAATGTATCAGACCACATGTGCAGAGATAAACTGGCTGCAGTCCCGTGCTTTCTAATTAAAGTAGCATCCTACGGGACAGCTGCTTCATCAGTGCACCTGATGAACAGTGCGTCTCATTAGCAGCCCAGAAAAGAAGAGCAAAGTTTGCCGAGAATACATGTGCGTATTAAAAGCAGCGTCCGCTGGGGGGGGAGGCCTACAGCTCAGCTGTGTGCGGAGAAAATTAAATATATAGGCATGACTGAATCACATAGTCTTTCATTTGAAAGTCTTGGTGACTAGGTAGTGGTGCTTTGTTGTCTGTCTGTAAAGACTACAGTGTCTAACTTCTGATTATTTAGTCAATGGAGCAGATGACACATACTGTATAGGTCTGCTCCGTCGAGCTGAAGGTGCCTTAGGTCTTTAACCAACATAATTACTGCATAGAACACAGCCTCGTGCTGACTCTGTCCTGGACTAATGGGTGCTGACAAAGGTCTTTTGTAGTGTAGTCACAGAGAAACTGTACCATCAATACATCTTCGAACGCTGCCATACACTGTGTCCAGGTGTAGTGCAGGAAGCAAGGTACTTCACACTCCACCTTGGAGTAGAATATACCCAGAAGTCAAATGGGAAGGGGTTATGACTAATGTTGCACTAATTCATTTGACCAAACTCAAGATGACCCGAACCCCTAACAGCCAGTTCCACTGTCCTATTGTATCTTTCTTATCAAGCTACTCCCAAACACCCTTGTTTATCAGTACGTCTGCCACATGTTAAGAGTAGATAGTTGACACCGTCAGCCAAAGGCCGCCTAACCACTTCTCAAAACTGTTTAAAGCTGCATTTGATATCTTAGCAATTGGACGTCCTCATCTGGTAACATGATGCAGTCATCCATATTCTTTCAGCAAAGCTTACATTTTCTTGCAGGAATCGCTGGGTGTAGCTACCATAGTAGCTCTATTCATCATCCATAAACGGCATCCGTATATATATATCATTGTACTATCCACTCATATCAACAACTCCATGATCCAGCCTTTCAATCCCTACAGTAGCTGAAGCGTGCATGACCTACGGGCAGTGATAATGTCCCTTCAAGATCAATAGCTTGCATGCTGTTACCTAGGCACAAAAACAGGAAGATGTTCTGGTCCTGGGATGGCCCTGCCCCCATAGATAAACATATCTGGTATAGTTGACAAATTACTCGCTTTATTTAATTTCCTGTTTGTAATTTAATTAAATCATTTTTAATTGTGGTAGCTTTTGAGTTGTTCCCATTCTATGTGTGTTGTCTGGAAATATCTTGCCCCTTCTTCTGATGATGTCCATCTTTCAATAATCGGCACACGATGTTGGTATCGGAAGCGTCCTGGTTTCTGTTCTGAGTGGTATTGACCAATCGCGTTTGAAAGGGCTTTGGTTGCATGCAGGTAAACAGTTCGTGTGGAGAGCAAAAGAGGCGGAGCACACTGGTCGAAATGCAATGTCGGGAAAAAAACGCCTATCGTGGTCATATAACGACATAGCTTTTTATTATCTTTTTTTTTAAAGAGATTAGCTGAACTCAACTCCATTCTCGCTCTCAAGTTGCTAATCAGATTGTTAACAATAGCTAACACACGGAGGAGGAAGTCTTGGCCCGGATAGCCGTTACCCGGGTATCCGCTGGCTACACCAGAAATATTGGCCCTTGCCCCCACAGGTATATCGTCGTCAGACAGACAGCTGATGGTTAAAATGCGAGAAATGAACACAAGAGTGCAATGGGAAATGTAGGCCTACGTCCTAGTGGCATGACTTTACAACATACAGCCAAACAGAACACTGGTTCACCAACAATGAACCCTGTAAAACAAACATACAGTAGCCCATCAGTGTTAGTGTCAGGATATATTATCCACACTGCAACGGTTCTATTCGGGAAGGGAAAAAGAGCTCTGATTAACTTTGCATTGATATCCATGCTCTGTGCGTCTGTGTTTATGTGCATACGTTGGCAAACCTGCATTGTGTAAGAGATCAGTTAGCAAACCTGACGTGGAATGATTGGTCTTTAAACTGACATTGATGATGATCTAAAGAGCCTCTGCCTGCTCAATAAAATTACCTTAATCATTTTCACATTTCACACACGACAACCTCTATTGGCTGCATCCCAGATAGACTGGCACCTGATTGGACAGAGCCTGGCTCAGTAGCCTGTGCCCCACGCGAGATTGGTTGCCGCTGTCTCAGGCCACATAATAAGAACTTGCCCGGAGGGGATTGGCAATCTGGGTTAGTCGACAGAATGGGATCGCCTGTGTGCCAGAGAAGGAGCACAGAACATGAGGGAGTGCAGTATGAAAACGCTCAATATTAGTGCTTGCAGGGAATTTATTCAAGCTACCTGAGTGTTTCTGACAAGAGGGTGTCAGGAGAGGGATGTTTCGGTCACCATGTGGCACGTTAAAAATAATATATATAACCAGTGCCTTTCTGGTAGCTGTCCCAGGCATTAGATACACCAAAACACACTAGCATTTAGTATCCTGACTATCGTTCAAACTGGCTAACACTAGCAGCAGGCTAGCTACAAGACAGTTAAACGACACTGTTTGTTCAACGGGACCTGGGTCTGCCATGGGTTTGTCTTGGATGCAATTTAAATTGTTAATGTTTTAGCAGCTGTGGTTTTCCAGCAGTGTGTCTGTGTCATATTTCTTGAGGGCATGGCCAGCAACATGCGGTGAACTGGATTAGCCGCCACAACCCCAAATGCTTCTCAACTGAGGCAATTTCAGGCCGACAGCATCAGACACAGATTGACGTGCTTCGGCCGGCACCACGAGAAAGGTTGTTTATAAATGCTGCAGCAGTTATTTAATATATTTATATCACGTTTCATGATCATTGAAATGACGGAAGTAACCGTTAACTTCAATAATTGTTGCCCAAACTAAATGTGAAGCTTATCAACAAACTATGACATTTGATTCATTTTAATATAGCGACAGCATTGTTGCTAAATTAATTTCATCTAAGGCAATTGTGACAAGTAGGTATTTTTAAAACAATGACCCTTACCTTAATAGTCAAAATTTTTCCCTACAACAAAAAAACAGAACAGGGTTATACTAATCATATAGCCTTTGGTTGATTCTATATACAGTATATTTACATTTCCATTTACAGCATTTGGCAGACGCTTTTATCCAAAGCGACTTACAATTAGTAAATTTTTCAACAGTTGAACCGGTTAACAACCATTTTTTTCGCAAGCAGATAACATTCTCTAGAATAAGGACAGCATCATGTAACAAGGTTACTTCACCTATGCATTTGCACAACATTACTCAAAGGTTTATCATTTATTCATTACAGTAATTACAATAATCAAAGTTATCATTCACACTTCAAGTTATTCAATCTTCAAACAGTAAATAATTGCTAACTGTAAAGTGCTTAGTATTCTAAGAGCTGATCTAGTAGAGTAGAAGGATTTATTTTTATTTATTTATTTTTTTTAAAGGGAGGAAAGGAGGATAGAATAAGGATTGTTGGTGTCATTAGTGCTATGAAGTAGAGAGATCAGTGGCCGAGGTACATTATTATATACATTTTACACGTTAACAGTTACAGTTTTACACGTAGACACGTTTACGGTAAAAGGAAGCAGAGATATTTTATCCTATGGTAATTCTCCAGAGAGGGAGGCCAATAACAGGTAAAGCGTGGTGTGTGTGATAGTGTCCACAGTCTGTGTGTGTGGGCAGGCTTTATTAGTGGGAGGGGCCAGTTTGTGGCGTGACAGTGAGGGTTAACTGACGTCGCTTGGGTTCATTCATGAAGTTCATGAATAAGTAAACAGAGGGGGCGGTGTCTCTCTCTCGTTTACATATTCATGCAGGTCATGAATATGTAAAGAGAGGGGGCGGTGTCTCGGTCGGTGCTATCGCGAAAAGCAGCGACAGCAACCGTGCACCCTTATCCCCTTTAGCTGTGCTTGGCATCCAATCGTAGTCGCGATGTTGATGCCGAGAAGCTGAGAGAAAAGAAGGGATGGGGAGGGGGTTGGGCCTTTGCAGCATGCCTGCCGTTGAATCACTCCGGAGAGAGAGAGAGAGAGAGGTAGTTCGAATGAGCCATTGACTTTTACAACACATTCAAGATCTGGATTTGTCGCGGGTGTGTGTGTGGTGGGGGGCGGGGGGGGTGCTTAGCAGTCTGTTGCTGACAGACCCCATGAACGCGCTCGCTCTGGCGGATTTCTAAGGGGGAGAGGCCGCCGGTTCGCATCCTCAATCCCTCCCTCCCTCCCTCCCCGCGTTCTCTACTCCCCGTCTCCTCTTCATCGGTGGAGCTGCTGCCTGACTGAATGGATGAATGAAGCAGGTAGACTCGGATGCTGTGGGCCATCCCCCATGGCTGCCAGGTTAGTTGGCGTCGCTCGGCTCCAAAAAATGCTTCGCCTGTGCCAGAGGATTGCACTGTGTGCTCATAATGGCTTTTGTGTGTGTGTGTGCGTGTGTGTGTGTGGCAGACTGTTGAATTGCATTCCAGCCTGTGCTGGCCGTTCAGCATCGACATGCTCGGGTTAGCATCCTTTTAGGTTTGGTTAACGAAGCAAGCTAGCAGCAACAACCCTGGTGTACCTTGCCATGCTGTCATGTCATAGGTGTTAGCATGGGTAACGTTAACGTTACAGTTAAGTGGCCTGTGCGTGACGTTCCGCCTGAAAGACCAGCGGAATGTTCTGGTTTTCAGACATTTGTTGCCTCATTACATACCAAAGCTAGAGGGCTACATGTCAACCCGTACAATGTCATTCACTCGGAAGATAATGGAAACACGACACTCCCGTAGTGCTTTACGGACTGATACGCATGCAGTAAAGTCCTCATATTTATCCAAATTGATTATGCATCAGGGCCTTCCGAAAAGCTGTGCTTGCCATTTGAATGAATGTGGTGACTGCTAGCTTAACTTTATGTCCGTTGACCTTTGCCTGAAGGGTGCAAGATCAAATTTGCCCCTAACCCCCCCTTTTAAAAATAGGCCCTGTGATTGGTCTGCAGTTGACACTTGCAGTGTTGAGGTTCAGAAGAGATCAATTTGACAGCTTTGCCAATCAGTGGCTTGTATCAGGTTTGACCTCATCTGCTGATCAGATTTGACCTCAAATCAGTGATGTAATGTGGCAACAGACTTTTTTTTGCTATGTTACTGTTAACAGCTACTACTGGGGAAAGAATGAAAACACTATTTTGATAACAAAATAAAAACAGGATGTCACTTGTGAGGTGGTTGACGTTTTTTAAATTTTTTATTGGAATACCGTGACAGCTTGGGAGTGTATCTACGTTCCCAATATTCTGTTACCACACATTAACCCTCCTATTGTGTTCAGGTCAAACTTGACTCGTTTCAAGTTAAGATATTTTCTACTTTGCCTTGCTCCCACCTCCCCTCCAGCACGGCCAGCAACTCAAACCGGAGCACACCTGCCTGCTCGCCTGTCCTGCGTAAGCGCTCCCGTTCCTCCACGCCCCAGCTGAGCCCAGAGTGCGACGGCACCATGGTGGAAAAGGGCTCCTCGGACCCGGGCTCCGATCGATCGCCCGCGACCCCCGAACCGCCAGCCCAGCCAGCCCAGCCAGCCCAGCCAGCCCAGCCAGCCCAGCCCCACCACCAACGCAGCCACTCCCAGTCCACCGTGCAGTCCACCAACGCCATTCCACGCAGCGGTGGCAAGAACTCCAAGGTGAGCGCGCGCACAGAGGCACGCGTGTAAACAGTGTAAACAGTGTAAACACGCCTATTTCACAGTGACCCGGAAGTGCTGCCGATGAGGGGTAAACCTTCTTCCTGTCCAGCCTGTGAACAGAGAAAATCTTAATTCACATTCAACTTTGACCTCTGAGAGGTCTTCTGGCTGATCAGACCGACTGGGAGACTCAGTTCGAAGTCAGTTGGCGTTATAATGCAAAAAGGTCACACGCTAAAAGAGTGAGCAAGCGGTGTATGGAACACATGTTATGCAGTTCAAATACATAACATGTGTTACATAAAAAGAAAAATACATAACGTATTACATAAAAAGAAAAAAAAACACATATAATACAATTACGTAAGGATCATTCCTACACCTACATTGCAGTTCATGACCGCAGAAGGTCGCAAATTATATCCAGGGGTCGAATTCATCTTTCCACATATTTGCCTTAATCAGAATACTTTTTAACCATTTTGCTTTCTTTTCTTCTTAAGGGATTTCAATTAAGTATAATAAGTATCAAATTGATTCTTAAAAACTATGAAGTGGGGATACGTCTTTAACTATTTGTCTTTATGAATAAAAAGCCTTGCCAAAATAATTACAACGTTCCCCGGGATTCAACCATTCATTTAGACAGGACAGCATGAAACTTTACTCCTCATTAGTAGCACTTTTTCACAGTAGGGTCACTGTGAAAAAGGCCTATCGTAGCTTGTACAGGCTTGCATGTGTATTTACAGAGTGAAACAGACAGAATTCACAGAATTCACTGGGTAATCCATATGAAATAAACAGTCAAAGAAAACTGCCTTTTATGATACTTTGGCCACATTTAGAAGCCCTGGGTGGGGGGGCTGGGCGGAGCTATGCGACAAAAGAACCAATGGCAACAAAGGTGCCAGTTGTCCCGCCCTAACATGGGGCAACCAACTGACGCAGGTGAGTCAGAAGGTGTCTAATCAGCCCCATTAAGTCTCTTTAGGTTTGCAGGGATTTTAAGTGTGGCAAAAGTAAGCTTAGGATAACGTGTAATACATTTCATTTAAGAGAAAAGGAAGCTTCATAATAGCTAACTAATCTGCCTTGTCTGTCTGCCTCAGGGGAGTCATGACCCGAGAATTTAATGATATGCTTCATGACATATTTAGTTAGCTAGTTTGTGCAAGGATTCACGGTCCTTACACATATCAAAGTTTAGTGTATTGATTTTATTGTTTGATTTATTATAATTA
>JAOEHI010051114.1:0-19373 GCA_025447815.1 Percopsis transmontana | reverse complement strand
CTGAAAAAAACTGTAATGTTGGAATCCAGAGGAACGTGAGAGTATATGAAAGTTAACGTGCTGTGTATTTAAGTGTTTATATGAAGACACAGCGTCTGTGCCTTCCTACAGTTGCACTGCACTCTTGCAGACCTATGTTCTTGCTTGGTGGGAAAACACATAGCTGACTCATTGCTCACACGTGCCCACACAGAGAAAGGCATGATAAAAACATACGCAATACTGTCTAGTACATAATACATACAGTACAGTACAGTCAATATAAAAGAAACCAACGCATACTAACGCACAACAGACAGTTTAGATAAGACCAAACACATGACATGGACATGCGCATTGAGACACACTCTCACACTGACACACACACACACACACACACACACACACACAGGCTCATGCATATAGTATACACACAGAACCACTCATATAAAAATCACACACAAAGTGCCAGGCTAACCAACTCAGACAGGCTGTTTAACAGGCTGCCTGCTCCCAGCCAGGGCCCATGTTGACTGAGCAGCGCGGGGGCTCTAATTGTCAGGGCATTAACAATCAAATGGTGCTAATTAGCCAGAGCCCGGTGACGAGGAATATAATGCTCAATGTGTGTGCGATTGCTGCACGTGCCGGTATTTGTCGCTGGAATGTCATCCTATTTGCATATCCTCATTTGCCAGGAACAAAAGAGACAAATTAGAGGACCCGACAAGTAACAGGAAGGAAGAGATCAAATGGAAATAAGGGGAAGGCAGATAGAGTGAGAGACAGTGAGATAGATAGAAAGAGAGTGCTCGAGAGCCACAGTCATGCTTGTTGGCCTCTTCACTTTTATGGTTTTAATTTTACATTCAGAATGAAAACAATTTGTTTGCCGTAAAATGGCTCTTGTTTCATGTTTATAATGGACACAGCTGCAGTGCTTTCCATATAGGTTCTCTCATATTAGGTTAATTTATCTCTCTATTTTTCCTATTCCATTTATATTGCCCTCATTAAGTTACTAGCCTGTTTGGTGTTTTTCTTTGTATTGGTGTAAAGCACTCTTTTACTATTCTATTAAACAGTGCTATGTTAATAAACTTTCCACACTGATCCACCAACACTAGCCCAGCTAACATTGCACCCTAAAGCCATCTTGGAAGGGCTGACTTCCTGCCAAGTTTTTTCCCTTTGCCTGTTTGAAAAGCGTTCACACATTTCTATGTGAAATGAGTTCTAGCAACACCCTTTAAGATTGTAATTGGATTGAAGGCTATATGCAAGTTAATACACTTGACTACTTTTCTACCAAGTTGAAGTTAAAATGCTGTCATAGCCCCGCCCCCACTTCAACGTGAGTAGAGGTCTAATCATCCCCATAGACTGTATACACAACAGCACGTTAACTTTCATATACTCTCACTCAACCGTTCCTCTGGATTCCAACATTAATTAAAACGTGCAGTTAATGTATGACAATACAACATAAAATATACTGTATGTATGAACTGTATCACTTGCAGTATATACTTTTATATATACTGTATATATTCTGTGACAAAGACAATCGTCTCGTATTCCACAACACCTGTATGGATGTACTGTACAGGGGCTCCCATAATCTTCTCCATACTCCAAGGATATAAAGAGGCATCGAACAAACCAGCTATATACAGTATATTCATATATTCATCAAAAATAATGTATTAGAAGATGAAGAAATTATAATCAATAGAAAGATGGTCTCCTTCTGATTTGTTTGAGCGAGTGTGCACAAGTTTGTATATTTTTATGTGTAGGCTGTGTGTGTGCACGCTTGTGTGTGTGAGGTAAATACTGATGCGGTCTACCATTTACCTGGCCAAGTAGACATATAGACACACAGATGGGTCTGCGCACACCCACATTACAGTTGCACACATGCAGGGACAAGCAGTGAAATCAATACAGACACACACAATATATACATTATTTAGAGGCATTTCTGTCTCTCTCTCTCTCACACACACACACACACACACACACGCATACAGAGATTTACACACAAACACACACGATCAATGTGATGTCTGTCCTTAGCACTTGGTCTTGTGCAGGACATTGGCTGGCCCTTATTTTCCTCCAGTTAGGCCTGTAAACGGTGAGAGGCACCGGCGTCACATGAGTAATTAGAGGGACGAAATATGGGGCTTTGTTTTCTTTTAATAAGCCACCAGCAGGGAAGCAATGAGATGGAGGGAAATACAAGGGGGTGGGGAGAGGAAGGTAGTTAATTCTAGTATATCTGCTCTCCTTTTCAATGTAAGCAGCACCTCCATGCTACAGGAACATTTACCAACAGACTGGCTTGTATAAATTGTAACAGTATAAATAAACCTACAGTTCATGTTAAAAAATGAAATCCACTTAATTTTTCTCTAGAAGATTACTGCTAAGAGTATAGGAGTGCTACTAAGTTGGCTAATAGAACAAAAATGTATTAAAATTTCAAACATATTTTATACAGTAAACTCTAAATTATCTCAGGCCTCTAGATAACCAACACCAGGCAAGCTCTGAAACTATTTATTACTCACTCAAAATAGTTCCCTATGAAATCACTGATTAGCATGACAACTGGCTGCAATCCTTCAGTTTTGGTAGCTACATTTCAAGTGTTCACTCGAAGGCAGCTTTAACGATGACAAGTGCTACTCATATCGCCTATGCTATACTCTTGACATCTAAAGTACGTTCAGTGGCCTCCATTTTTAATCACTTTAGCTTCCCCCTCTGGTTTTGTGTAGGATTCAAAGATGACGAAGCTGTTAAAAAGTCAATAGACTATTGGTTCATTAACTGTAGGAATATGCTGAACAGTGTCTGCACTCCAAACCAGCACTGTTCTGCTCCACTAGAAGGCACAGAGGCTCATAATTGTGTGTCATATTATATAATCTGCTTACAGTTCCCTGGACACAGCCATGAATCAAGCTGTCAAACTAGTTCCACCACTGCAATGATCGATGTTACCGTGGCTAGTTATGCATTTCAATGATGATTGAATCAATGTTTATAAGATAATATGGGATACATATGAACGAAGTGGGAAAAATGCCAATAATTGTACAGATGAAGCCATTGTACTGCCAGATAGAAATACATATATATATATACAGTGGCGGCTAGTGACTCTAAAGATTGGGGAGGAAAACCAACCCACGCTTTGTTATTTTACAGTATTTGGCTACTTGTTTCTACTTTCTTATGTTCAAGTTATTTTTTGTTATAATTATGTTCTTATGTAGCAATAATCCAACTAGCAACCTAATGCAAACTTACTGTACAACTTATGTAAAGTAATGCACCTGGAGTTCCTCCCCATCTTCCATAAGGAACAAATATATGATCATATATCTTATTGCAACAAAAAGGATGAAGGGGCCAGGTGAAGGAGAGGGAACAACACATCTTATCACTGCGGGTGTGGATGGGAATCAACCTGTTATATGGTATGATGTCATATGGTATGATGTCATAGCGTGCCATCAAGTCCACCAACTACCTGTAATTGCCCTTGTTAGCCGACTCGTCTGACTGCCTCTCATCATGCCCTCTAATAGATTGCTCTTGCATTCCAAGATAAAGGCCCGAGCATACGCCTGTGGACACGGTCTGCGCACGTTGCGGATGGCGCAAATTTCCTCATCCCGCACAGTTCGTACGGACTGCCCGTGCTTCACCCACAGTTTGTGTCCGTAGAGACTTGTGCGCATTGACTGCGCATGGGGGAAACTGAGTGTGCAATTTTAAAAATCCAGTAATTAAAATGCAATGATGTGAGATACTGAGACACTTACTAAAATGCAACTAGCAGTAACTAACAAACACATTTAGGGCTAAGCTCACACAGTCCAATACACTACATACAGTACTGTACCTGGACACACACACAAACGTTTACCTAATAAATGCATATTTATGTTGACATGCAAATTGACAAACTTGTTTACCATCATTAACTAGACCCACCTGTACTGTTCAGTTAGCGTCAGTGCCATTAGCGACAGCAGTATAATCAGGAGCTAACAGCGTGATGTTGAACACAGTTAACAGCTTCTAAATCTGATTAGCACACTATGAAAAGTAACAGAATCTGATGGCGCTAGTTATCACAAGCTAGCTCTACACTGGAGGCATGTTAGCGAGGAGACAAGGGAAAGATTAATCTAGTTAATCTAGAAGGATAAAACGCTTAGGCAGGGTTAAGGAGCTAGAAATAAAGACAGTATTTATTTGTTTATTATTCCTGATTATCTTCCTAAAATTGTAATCTGTGATACAAAGCACTAAAAATCTAGAACACCAAGAAACAATCTTTCAGTCAATTTCTGGTTTAGTTGCCTCCAGAATGCAGTTATTACTGAAGCAAACCCACTATTTATTTGGATTTACAGACTGCAAATTAAGTAGTATTCGTTTCCTGGACCGTTTGGAGGCAGCCAAAAATTCCCAAGGAGTGTGTATAATCTCACTATAGTATGTAAATGTTTACCATTCTTTTCCCATACAAAAAGGGATTAAACATTTCTCAAATGATAAACAGGCTAATCTAGGAGTTACTGTAAAGTAGCCTAAATTCCATTTAGAGAAAGAAGGGGTTTGGAGGAGCTACAGAAAAGGGGAGGACAGCCGAGCAGATAACATGGGAGGAGAGAAGAGAGCAAGACAGCTAATTAGCTAACCTGAGCTAAGTTCATTGGTTTAATGTTAAGGAGAGGCAGAGAGACAGCACAGCTGAGCGGTGAAAATGATGGAGACACTAGGGTAATGAGGTGCAGTATGGCGGGCAGTTCTCCTATTATCACCCTTTAGTATAGCAAGAAGGCTCTTTTGGATAGTTAATCTGATTTAAAAGTGTCTTTTGTGCCACATCATTTGTGCAAAATTGTGAAGAAAGATTGTCAAAGGTACAAAGCTACTGAGAAAAATGTTTATCTGGAATTTATCTTCATCTAATCCGATGGCGTTGTAACTTGTCGCAGCTTTTAAAATATTTGGTCTAAATGAACCCAATACAGCATTGTGGAAAACTATGTTTAGGAGCGGTCTATGCGTACACAAAGAAATGCACACACATACACACACTGTATAATCTCTCCAAATGTTTGCAACCTCATCGTGGTTCTATCACTTCATGCCCTTGCAGCATTGTTGCAGTTTCTACTGTGCATATGTAGAAAAGCCTAACGTAATCCCTTTTAACCAATTGGATGCCCTTTATCTACTGAGGCTGAGAGGTCACTGGAACATTAGCATGTAGACAAACAATTCTGGAACGCTTGGCCCTGGGCTCTGAGCTCTAATCGTGTTTCCATGGAGGAGAGGTACATTACTACCCTTTTATGTGTTTTCCAGCGTTTCATTCATGCACACAGCAATTATGTTCCAAGCCCAGTACCTGTTTACTAGCATGGTTAGACCATCCTAATTTTATAAGCTTTACGATTTGTTCCAGAATCTCTCCATTCAAAGTCGTTAGTCATAGAGGCGGTGCTAATGGGTGTCAAATCATATGTTTAATGGTTTTTTCGAACTCAGATGCTAGCAGACGATTGGACCACCTTTGACCTATCAGAACAATATCCACGTGGGGCCGATTTTTTGGAAAACAAGTACTTCATTGCTGTCGGCAATAACTGAACTACTCACCTGGATGCTGATGCAGAGTTCCAAGATTGTTATATTGAATTGCTGCCACTATAGGTCAATTAAGGGGATTATCAATGGCCTTTAATGTATGTCATTTTACGCAGGTATTACCTGCGTAAACCAGGTGTAACACATAACATACATACATGATGCATAATCCAGTAATCACCATCCCTCCTATAAGGCAATGAAAGACGGATGCTGTGGAAATTGATAATTAGCATGATGCTGACTCTGTAATTGTTTGTGCAGCATCAAGGGCAGCAGACAAATGGCCATGACAGCTTGTAAGATAGAGACAGAGTGGGCAGAAGACTAGTTGGCAACCTGCAGAGGTTACCAATACAGAACACAGAGGATGTGCAAGTGTGAACTTGGGGAGGAAAACAACAGCAGACTAATGCAGGGTGTGAGATGAAGGGAAGGTGGAAAAGGATGGAACAAGAAATGAAAACAGAAACAAGACATGCATGTATCTAGGCAGCAAATGGCTAACAGCACACGTGATATTAAACCAGCTATGCTATTTAGTTGTGTTTTTGTAACCAATGTGATTTTGTTTCAACAAATGGATTTGCTACATTAACTGCATTTTGAAATATATGTATTCAAATGAAATAAAACCACGCGTATGCTAATTCCTATTTTATGATGATCAATATTTCTTTCATAATCTCCTATGACAGTGGTTCTTAACCTGGGTTCGATCGAACCCCAGGGGTTCGGTGAGTCATCCTTAGGGGTTCGGCGGAGGATAAGACACACCCGACTAATATGATTCGTGATGACACGCCCCCCTTCGGTGGGTTCGGTGAATGCGCATATGAAACTGGTGGGGTTCAGTACATCCAACAAGGTTAAGAACCACTGGTCTATAGACTCAACAGTAATAAGAAAACTGATGAAAGATTTACCACTGTGCTGGCTCACAATTCAGAGACAGACAGACAGACAGACAGACAGACAGACACAGAGAGTTCAGTACATCCAACAAGGTTAAGAACCACTGTCCTATGAAGTATGTCCATATATTGTTTTGTGTTTGGGTTGCCTGCTAGCCACAAGTCCCAGAAAGGGGGGGGAAGAGGAGAAAGAGAGAGAGAGAGCGAGAGCGAGCAGATGTTGGCTAAATCCTGCCCAGATGGGACTCAACACTTTATCTTCTCAGCAAACTTTCACATTAGGGCTGATGGGACATACTGAGGGGAGATGACAGGATAACTAGGCAAAGCAATAATATGCACAGGAGACAAAAACGCCACAGAGTCAGAAATAAATATGTGAGGAGTGAGGAAAGATGAAAGAAAAAGTGAAAATGGAGAATGGGTCTCTCTCCCCCCTTAAAGCCAAACAGGGATTTTCTATTGCGAGGCTTTCTGGGCCCTGGGCTGCCAACACTCCCTCTGCAATATATTCCACCTGGTTGGGGTCAATTCACTTTCCGTTAGAAAATATAGTTTTGTTTTTTGTTTTTCAAAATTGAACTGCAGGTATGACACCCCTATAAAAAAAAACTAAATTGAGAAAATGCTATTTATCCATCCTGGAAGCAGAGCCAATATAACAGCTACTGTAGAACCTCCTGGGGAAAGTATTTGAAAAAAGTGACAGTTATGTTTGAGACATCATTTCCATGATAAAACAACCCAAACATGGAAGCTAATACCATTGTTTTGACTATTTTTTGTCAATTTTGAGAGCAGGAACAAAAATCATTACAAGATCTGGGCACTGGGCTCCAAGTTCTAGAACATGTTTCTCTAGTGTAAAAAGGGTTACAGTAATAATCCTTCTTGCCCTGGGGTCTGCCCCAGGTTCTCCTGGTATATCTCTTTAGGGAGGCACCCAAAAAAGCTACCTTGCGAGATAGATAGATAGAACCAAACCCCCTCCTACAGGTCCCTAGTTCTGCTTATCCTCTATGGTGGAACAACCACCATAGAGTGTTGCCTCCGTTTTGTGTTACCTCAAGAGAAAAAATTATAGCTTACATGTATAGCCAATTTTTTAACTAAAGAGTAATTATGGTCTATAGTTTTTGTGGAGTGATATGATTCAAATTGGTGTCCATTAAATCCACATTAGTAGAGAGATGTGGCAGATTCCATTTAAGCGTTATCAGGTTATAATCAGATGTTTATAATAACCTAGATAAACTCTAATCCAGGCTATGAGAAACCCTAAAAGGATAAATAGGACGTACCAATACTATTTGAGATACTGGAGCAACTGGGATTAAAAGCCTACCTGCCTATTTTTATCCACCAGAATCTGCGCACATTAACCTATAATTTATTTAAGGACGATGATGCTGTTTTCTTTTGTGCTTTCCTCCCTCAGTGTTCATGTTGGCAAGTTCTGAGTGTTTACTATGAAGGAACTTCCTCTCCTTCCAATACACAGAAACAATGTATACTCTCAAAAATCTCTGTTCTGTTCTCTGGCAAACAGAGAAGACATTCTGTCGCTGTTTCTGCACAGAGGTTGATGACTAACACACACACACACACACGGAGGGGAGGGGTATTCAGGGGGTAGCTGATCTCTTATAAGATTACATTTTACTGTAATTTGTGTGTGAATTGCAAAATATTTCCATTGTTCCTTTAGCTTTGGGGATGTGAGGTCTTTATTGATAAATATATATGTGCAAACCCATGGACAGCAAGGAATCCAAAAAATATCCCCACATGCAATTTTAAAAAGGATTTTATGTTAGATTCAGTGTTTGGAAGCTTAGGCAGCCAATAACACTGGTTTGATCAATACCATAAGGATTAAAATACTGCAATGAAAAGGTCATCTGTGAAATTATTTAGGTTGCTAGTCTTAGTACTTACCAGACATTACATAAAAGCCTGCAGCAATGTACGATGTAAGGTTTCTACCTGTGAAAACCGATTCCATTTCCCCTTGAACTCAGCAGTGCAGCTGGTCTCTCTCACACAATGTCATGGCCAATGACTAGCTCTACTAACAGCCTCTTGCCTTTTTAATAGTTTATAGTGTGTTTTTAAAGCTATAGATTGATATTTTCTTTCCTAGAAGTTTCCTTAAAACAGGATGTAGGTACAATTCCAGAGTACCAGTAAAATATAACCACTTGTATGGCATTTGGTGGATGCTTTTATTTAAAGGGCCTAACTAAACCTGCAGTGTGCGAATGTGTGCTTTAAGCAGAATTGGACCTGTCCCTACACAAGAGAAATTATAAGATAGAAGTGTAATTTCAATTTGGCATTTCTGCAATTTTGTGTTTTGCAGACATCGACACTGGGGATTGACTGTTCAGAAATTGGGTCATGTCTGAGTTCTAGCCCATGCGGGATAAAATACTTCATGAATCATGAATCAGTCAAGACCTTCCAATACAGACAGTCTGCGTGTGTGTTGTTTTTGTAGGTTATGTTTACAATTCTAAAATATATAAAGTTACAGCGACCTTAACCTTTTATAGTGTTATTAAAAAAGGCGAAAGGCTTGTATGTTTTAAAGAGAAACCAGAGTAAGTTATTTAACAGACACGAGGTTGACAGAAAGTAATGTCATTGTAGCCATCCATAAGGCAGATGTATTAAACATACTGTAAACCTCTGGGCACAGTCCTGGGTTTTGCATGAAATGCCTACGTATATTAAATTCATCATCTCATTTCTGACCTCAGGGTGGGGGTGACAGACATTAATACAAACAGGAGTTCTTGGACTGTATCCAAAAATATTTAATTCTCCCCATCCTTCCTGTTATATATCCCGAACTATCCCAAGCCACGGGACTGATAGCCACGGATGGAGCAAGTGAGGAACAGCAGCCCGTAGAGGTCTGTCATATCAGTAAGATATTCCCCGAGTCAGTGGAGAAAGAGAAAGGCAGAGCACTAGCGTTAGTGTGTAGGTCTTTTTTCTGGATGTTTGTGTAGGTGTGTGGATGTGTGTCTCCTAAGGTACATTTAGCCACAGGCTTACGGTCTTCGGAAAACTGCAAAAATACACATCCTTGTTTGTTTTCGAAACCTTTCACACTTACATACAGTACATTATAAAAGGGGTAGCTCAATTCAAGAAATCTGATTGGTTTATTGTAGTGGTATATTGAGCGTGTACAACGGCCATAATGTCGAAATCCTTTGCTTGTGAAGCCTTTCACACTTGCATACAGTAAGTGTGAAAGGCTTGGTCATGTATCCATACAGTGTCATGTATCCTTCTCAGGATACCACTGCTTGGTACTTTTCAATGTCAATGCAAAATAATCAATTAACGTTATACAGTTCATAGTTTGATTACTAAAACTAAAAAAGAGGCAACAACTGGCATTTGTTGGCCCTCATAGCCCAATTTATTATTTACCTGTGAAAATTTGATTAACAAAAAATACATTAACAATAATATTGTTCTTGCCGTTTCTCTTTGAATCCCACTCAGGTAAATCAATGGGAGCAAAGTGCCAATGAGCTGCCTTCACTAGCGGAGAGGATCTCCTCTCACGTTCTGATAAACATTTTTTTACATGACAAAGAAACTACCATGATATATTTTGAAATAGAGAGACATTTGCAAAGTCATGAATATAAAATGTGTTCTGCCCAAAATCAATGCCACCGTTTTTAATAAAGAGCTTAATGCCAGTACTGTTACTATAAATTGCGGTGACTGTGAGGTTGTCGATGGTTTGCAACAGTGCAGTTTCAAATAATAGCATGAAGCTTGAGTTATTGATGACAGTCATTGTCTGTGACCAGTACAAGCTGAAGATTATAATACAAGTAATTTGCTTAAAGCTGCATTATTCAGGATTTAGACATAGAATCAAATGGCCATGTCATGTGAATGTGTGATTGTGTAATGTGTGGGAGTGGTGAGTGCAGGTGCAGAACAGAACAAAGCCACGGGAAACACGAGGATAGCGAAACATGAGTCACAGCTCTACGTTTTAAATCAGGTTCTCAGTACATAAACCAACATATCACACGGCAGACAGTAACGAAACAATAACCGACAAGGTGAAATACAAAGAAACATATATACCCCCCTAAGTGGGTCAAGTGGGCCACTACCTGCCCAGTTGACCATATCCCTACATTTCTTCTCCAAGCTATCTCAAATTTCATCCTACCATTCCTCACCTCTCTGATCAACTCCTCTCTGGCCACAGGCTCAGTCACAGCTGCCTTTAAAACAGCTAGAGTCAGACTACTACTTAAGAAACCAACCTTAGACGCATCCGCAGATCAGAACTACAGACCGGTATCTCTCCTTTCTTTCCTATCTAAAACACTTGCACACGCTGTCTCCAACCACCTTTCCTCCTACCTCTCACAACACAACCTCCTGGACCCCCACCAGTCTGGTTTCAAGGCTGCTCAGTCACCCTGCACACTGCTAAAGCCTCCTCCCTCTCCTCAGTCCTGATCCTCTTTAGACTTGTCTGCAGCATTCGACATGGTAAACATCCAGGTCCTTCTATCGACCCTTGCTGAGTTGGGCATTGCCAACTCGGCACTCTTCTGGTTTGAGTCTTATCTGACAGATAGCTGCTATCGAGTCCTCTGGAATAGACACCTGTCCAAACCCTGCACACTCAACACTGGGGTCCCACAAGGATCTGGGCTGAGACCCTTACTCTTCTCACTGTACACTAGATCTCTTAGCTCTGTAATCTCTTAACATGGATTCTTATACAACTGCTATGGCAACGACACTAAACTCTACCTTTCCTTCCCTCCATCTAACATGCAGTTCACAATTACGATCTCTCAATGTCTTGCTGACATCAGTATTTGGATCTTTGCATCACCTCAAGCTCAATCTTGAAATAACAGAGCAACTGCACTGTAAGCTACCTTCCAGCAAAGGACTGTTCTCAAATTGACCTGTCCATAAGCTTTGAGAACACTACGTGTACTCCAGTTCAACTGCAAAGAGCCTCTGCGTTTTCCTGGACAATTAACTGTCCTGCGCAGCCAACATTGCTGCAAAACCCGAGCCTGCAGATTCTCTCTCTACAATATCAGAAGGATAAGGCCTTTTTTCACAAACGAAGCGGCGCAGCTCCTAGTCCAAGCTGTAGTAATCTCACATCTAGACTACTGCAACTCTCTACTCGCCGGGTTACTGGTCTCTGCTACCAGACCCTTACAACAAATCCAAAATGCAGCAGCACGTTTAGTATTCAACCAACCAAAGTTCTCCTATGTAACCCCCCTCTTCTGTGACCTTCACTGGCTCCCCATCTCAGCCCACATCCGATACAAGACACTGGTGTTGGCCTACAAGGCAGTAAAAGGAACTCCCTCGCTCTACCTCCAAGCAATGGTAAGATTCTAGGCCCCAACCAGAGCCCTTCAATCTACCACCTCAGCTGGCTGGCTGGCACCTCCGTCGCTACGAGTGCGTAAGAGTCGCTCAGCCCAGTCTCTGTCCTGGTGCTGCAATGGTGGAACGAGCTTCCTGCTGCAGTCAGAACAGCAGTCACTAACGATCTCCCAAGAACCCAACTCTTCAAAATCCACCTTGGTACCTCGGCCACTGATCTCTCTACCTCATAGCGCTAATCCCACAACAGAAGTCCTCTATAGCAATCCTTTATATATCCTCCTTTCCTTTAAAAAAAAATTTTTAAATCCTACTCTATCTAATCTGTTAGATCAGTTCTTAGAATATTAAGCACTTTGCCAGAATTTAAGATACTAGCTATTAATGACTGTTTTGGGGATTGAATTATAATTTTTTGAGTAATGTACTGAAAAATTCATAAGTGAAGGAACCCTGATGACATGATGCTGTCCTTATTCTAGGAGAATTTTGTTTGCTTGGTTAATCGGTTCAACTGTTGACAAATTTACCGATTGTAAGTCGTTATGGATAAAAGTGTCTGCTAAAGTTTATAAATGTAGATGTAATAAACTCCAGGTGCACTGAAGACGTGATGCAGGGCCGGTTTGCGTTGGAAGTGGACCGGTGCACCACACACCGGCAAGATTCCACAGGAGGGGAGGGGCGCCATTCCTGGTTGTGCCCCCAGATGTTACAGATGGAAAGATTTTGTGACATAGTCTACTGGTAAAATGGTGCAATATAAGTAGTGATAAATATTTTTTCTTGCTTTAAAACGCGTGTGATCACTACAGGCTTAGCACCCAAGGTTTCCATAAAATATAAACTTAACAAATGTGTTTTAAAGAGCATATAGAATAAAAAGTGACCTTACTGTAGTTGCAAGGTCACAGGATGATGCAGTGGTGCTCTGTGGTAGAGTCTAGTCTAGTGAGGTGTCTATACATCTCAGTTTTGACCCAATGATGAAAAATCCTTCAGAAATTCTTGGATGGGTTTCAGATCTGAGATGGAACACAGCGAAAATTTAAAATGGCCTAATGCTGTCCTAACAGCCAAACAAACAAAGCAACTTGGGTGAAAACATAACCTCCTTGGCAGGGGAAATCATGTCAAGATGACCAGACTTTGAACAGACCAGAACACACGGAACGTAGTGACCTATATGAACAGACAGCCACAGATGGCCCGTTAAGCAAAACCTCTATCATAAGTATATCCGGCACGTGAGAGGCCTTCAGGAAGAGCTGTTCTCCTGACTCTGCACTTCGCTATAAGGCTGCAGATGACCTCTGTCTCAGACACACACCACCACAGGGCTGTGTCTCATTCATAATGCATCCGAGGACACATGCAGTTTCCTCAGCCCGCTGAAGATACATGCACTGACTAATAAAAAGTGATATTTCAGAAATGGCAGGTAATTTCTACTAGGAGGCCCCATGTTCGTCCCAGTTTCCAGAAGACAAGTCAATAATGAGGCTGTTGCTTTCTTCACTATGGGGAATGACGCTGTGTTGTTACCACAATGTAGAGTGTATTATGAAGCACGGGGTGGTGGCCATACACTGTATAAATAAACATGATATATATACTGTATGTAGCATGTGTGACAGGAACCATTTGTTTCTGAAGGGACATTCTGAAGCCAAGAGTTGGTTCATGTGATCTTACATGACTGGTTAAAATATACCCTTAATATAAAATAATGGAGCAATCCATTTATTTTCATCTTTCCCAAAGATTTCTATTGCTTCTGAAGCTGGTCGTTTTTTGAGCAAACCACCTAATGGTGAAAGGAGAGCTATTGTTCTGTAGTATTATAACCTCAGAAATCAACCAGGGATGATCAAGCATTTTTTCCTCACAACAATCCAATGTGATCTGTTGAATGCGGGAGAGCTCTGACAAAGGACCTTGCATTGCAGCTCTTTGGTTCATGTCTTAATGTCTCCCTCCATGACACATGCCATTTATACTGTCAGAACTGACCACACATCGAAAACTGGGATGAAGAATTCAAAGACTTTCTGCGACAGGGTCAAGGGTCAACATTTCTGAGAATAACTGTTTAAAAGGTCCTGTTGTTGAACACCAAATACTAATAATACAAGCAAGGGCTTTAAAACAATGAATAAATTGTTTTCCCTTGGCCGCAGGGTGCAAGTTTGACGAATGCTCACAATGTAAAATCTGTGACAGGTTTTCTATGAATACTGTACACAATAACTTAACTTATAAAATCTAAGTTTGTTTCTAATTAGGAAAAAATGCCGTAGCTATCAGGAAAAGATGTATTCACCCCTCCCGTACAGCTCACCTGGCTTCATCTTAACACCATTCAGTTTATTCAACACCCAGGTAAACCTGGCTTAAGTCCAGACCATTATGTAATCATCCGTTCCTAATCACAGGCCTGTGTTCTGGCCTTATTTGAACAAATGGCCCTAGTGAAGCCCTTGGCGTGGCTCCAGTCCACTGACAAGCGGGAAAAGGGAAGGGTTTGAGCAGCTGGTTGGCTGTAGGATTGGTTATCTTTTATTTACCAAAATATAATTAAATACAGTGTTGGCTAAAGGAATGTATGTATACTGTAACATCCAGCGCACCCCCCTCCTGTTCAGTCTTGCCGTTTTGGGCTACTGTCCACTGACCTGCGGAAGCACACATGTCCCCAGCCCCACAGCTAACGCACCCTCCTCAGCGATAATTGGTGGTGTGTATAGGTTTGCTTGGGTAGTTTTGACCTTGTCGGTTATGTTTTGCTTGTTTTGTTTGTTATTGGCTTAGAGACAGTTTGTTAAGTATTCTGAATTAAACACTGAGCCGAAGCTCGTGTTTTGTGGACCTTCGTATTTCCCGTGCTTGGTTCAGGTCTGCACCTGCACTCACCACTCCCACACCCTAAGGCCAATAGAAAAAGTATTTATGAAAGACTGATTTTTTTGCTGTCTGAACAACCAGGAAAGGCCCTCGTCTAGTAAAAGTCGAGCATTTAGCGCCCCCGGACCTCAAACGAAGCCCCGAATGTTTACAACATCTGGCCCTGCCCCTGGAGTAGAGTGTTCTACTCTTAGCTAATGTCTTAGTTAAGGCATATACAAATATTTCTTTTCAGCAAATCTGTTAATTACACCAATATTATTGAATTATGCTAATTCCAAAGCACGCATATGGCCTTCCATACAGAAATAGCCAGGTACAGGTCTTGCGGTCTGCGTTGCCGCATTATATTTTTGGGCAGGTGCACGTCAGTCTATGGCGTAGATTCAACACAGAAGCATAAATCGGCCTTTACACTATGTGTACATGTATGGCAAAGGCAGACAGCCCCCACCCCCTCACCCCTGGAGCAGCTACGGGTTAAATATGTCCTTTAACCCCTAGCCCTTCACAACCTATCTCACTTACTTACTCCCATCAGCCATGAAATTATAGTCTGTAAAATACAGAGTTGCGAAACTAAACATAATGACCTTAACGTAAAGTCAATAACGTCGGCGCAAACCTATCTTAAATACATCTGACATCTCTGGCCTTTTAGCTAGCTTCACATTTTAGCAGCTAATAAATAAACACAGACGGCAGCAAGATGGATCTTGAGCCTCTCTTAATGTGGGTGGGATCCATACAAACAGCAGGCTGTACAGAGCACACACCAAATTCTCATTCACCTCCAAAGTGACTCTTAAGTGAAATTAACTACATATCGATGTGGCTCTGTGGGGACCCCTGTAGGACATGTTGTGCTGTCAGAAATCAGCCAGATAAGAGAGGGAGACAAAGTGAAAAAGACCTTACACTACATTAACATAGTTGTGTGTGTGTGTGCGTGCATGTTCTGGAGACACACATTCTTGGGCAGCTAATGTCAACGCTACGGTGTGTGTGTGTGTGTGTGTACATGTACAATAACTACTGCTGTGTGTCACCCCATTGAACGTGCCTCAGGCACAACAAAGGCCTCATTGTGATGCTAAGTCAATTGTTTGCCCATCATTCAACGCATCACTACATCGACAGACACTGGTGGACACACAGCAGAGAACATTGATCTATCAATAGGGGCAGCATGACTCCAAGTGGTAGGACACAGGCGTTGGAATTAAAGGTGCAGCGGGTGACTTTAAAGTTAATTTGCATGACAATGACAAAATTGAGTACAACCAGATAAAATGTGTCCTGTACCTGCCCCTACCAATTACAATCATGCACATTATCGCGCACTTCCTAAAGACACTATCTCTAGCAGGCATTGTTATGATTGGTTGGTTCAGGTAGGGTATGTTCTTCTAGCATTTGATTGGCTAAACCTGAGGTGGTACTCTGAGGCCCCGTCCTCACGTAAACGATGAAAACTGAGATGTTTTGTATCCACACCACAGCGTTTTGAGAACTCCTCTGCAACTACATGGATAAGCAAACACGAGTTAAAACACAGAATATATGCCAGGCCAGTAGGTGGCAGTGTAACTTTGCCACTCAAATATACAAAACTCCACAGAAGAACACTAGGAGACTGAATACAAACATCTTCTGGTTGCCCTCCGTTGACAGAGAGGTGGATTTAATATAATTTGGTGCATATAATTAATAGGCCTCCGTCGATCATCATAGTGATGACGTAATTCCAGATTTTGTTGTTGCTTGTTGTTTTGTTGTTTCCTTTTGAGTGGGTAAAAAAATGTGAATAGCCATGCCGGATGTGGGGCAGTGTCGTCGCCGTTTTCAATAAGCTCATTTTTCGCCTGTCCACAAGACAGCGAAAGGGTTACATTTTCAAAAGTCTCGACCCCGGAACCTGTTTTCTAAGTCTAAGTCTAAGTTTTCTCTCAGTTTCGTAAAAACTCCTCATATTGTTGCTCATTCTTGCTTAACTTTATAAAGTTGCTAAATGCTACATGACTTTTAACACATTCAAGACACAAAACAGGCAACGTTACTATTAGTTTCTACATATATGCCTTTTACAGTGGACATTTCACTTGGTCAGTTTTGCTAGGAGGGAGAATCACAATGGGGAGATCTAATATTGCTTAGCAACAACCGATCATTTGCAATTTATTATGCCAACCAGTCCATGGAAATAAAGTTGCCATGCTACAGGACAGTTTGTTCCTCTGATCAATGTCAACAATCAGCTGATTGACTTTCTCAGTACTCTGGCACTCGTGCTTTCTCTCTCTCTTTCCCTCCCTCTGCCTCACACAGTTAACAAGACATATAAATTGGTTGCTCGCCCTGTTTTTCTTTTTCTTCCCCCCCCCCCAATCCCACTTACTCTAATGCACAAACACTCTGGTCCCCCCACATTTAATCACACCCTTCTCATAACAGGGAGAACAGATTTGTCTGTTTGTTCCCTGGCTCCCCCCCCCCGTGCTCTTCATTATTGTGCCCCCTTCTCGCTGGAGTGGCCGTATGAAGGCGGTGGATCGGCTGCGGCCCTTAATCTCACCAACCCAATCTCCCCTGCATGATTGAGTAGGCTAAGCCTTATCTCCTCCCAGTCAATATCATATACCCACAGGTGCTAAGCGATTGCCTTTCTCCCCATGTAGATGCTTGTCAACATTGAATGAGGGCCCAGGTTTATTGATTGGCTGATAACAGAGGTGGCATTTGAGGGATTGGACAAATTAAGGCAGTCAGGAAGACCCAGAATTCCCGGAGGGCTTAACAGGCACCTTGGGCAACTCTGATATCGGTACGTGTGTGTGTGTGTGTGTGTGTGTGTGTGTGTTCATCGTTTCCATCGTCATGCCTCATTCAGCAGGTTTTAATTCTAAGTAACCACAATGAGCATGATTATAGGGCAACAGTGAGGTGCTAGTTACATACAATCTACCACTCATGAGGTCCTCACACCTCCTGTCAAAAAGACCCGCCTGCCGGATGGAAGCCATGGCCCCTAATGTAATTACCATCATGTGTAAAGAAATGTATGTTTTTTAAACCAAACCAATTTGCCAATTAATGTCTCTTGCAAATATCTACAAGTACGATATCTGAGAATGGAACAAAACTTGGCTTCCAAAAAATAGGATTTGACCCCCATAGGTCATTTTCTTTTACATTTTATAATCTCAGACCACTCTTTACATAAAGTGTGAAATATAAAAAACATGTAATCGAAATAAAATACATAGGCCTATCCCCACCTAAATAATTTCTAATGTTACATTTTAACTTCACTCATAATGAGCTAATGAGAGCTAAGTAGTAGAGAAAATATATGGCCCAAGGCCCAAAGTGCCCTGTTTTTTGGATGATTTGTCACGCCCTATGTCCCCGCCCCTTCTACCTAGCCAGGAGTCTCTCTCTCTCTCTCTCTATTTTTCTGTCTGTGTTTTGCCTAATTGCAGGACTGGGAGCAGGTGTGCTGGAGTGTGGCAGCAGTTGCCAATCATCATCAGCCTCTTTTGCTTCTTATACAGGGCCTCCACTCCACCATGCCGCCAGATCGTAGACACTACTTCGCACCCTTCCTGGTTAGACTCCGGCCTGGATCTGCATTTCTCCTCCTGCCTAGTGACTCTCCCAACCCCCCCACCCTGATCATCTGTTCACCTGTCCTGCTCCCCGGTCTCTGCTCCTGCTCCTGCATCTGCTTTCCCTGAACCCAAGGACAATTCAACACGATCTCACCCGTTTGGCAATAAATCCTTTGCTCCTATTCCTTGTCTCAGTGTTTTGCGGTTGGGTTCACACTCCCAGCTCCCATGACAATTATTACTAGTGTCTAAGTCACTTGCCTTCACTAAACGTGTTTTCGCTTCACAATGAGCATCAATGCATTTTTGTGTAATTGTCTTTTACTGTGTTCAGTCAACCTCCTCGAGCATCTGTTGTACCTGAGTAATTGAAGCAGTTCTTATTCCTATTCTGATTATGACACAATTAAAGCAACAGGAAATGAAGAGCCTCGGGTGTTAATGTGGGTTACACAACAGTACACTCTGGATTGATTGCCGCACAAGCCAGTGTGTAGTCTGTAGGTCACAGACTAAAAAAAGTCATCGCCTTAACTCCCCCCGTAAATCCACTACAAACTCCTCAGTGTAACTTTCAACATCTCCACAGTGTTGAGCCGTACACATGTGAAGGGAAATGAAGCCGAAAAAAATAATAATTTGTGCTCAGCAAATCTGTCCTCTGCATAAAATTATATTAAAGAGTTGCTGTCAAACATCTACACTGGGCTAGTATCCAAAATCTACACCAACCACAGGAGGCTACAGGGGGGTACAAGAGGCTGACGTCCTGTTAGGAGACAATGCTGGCAGCATCAAGGAATCATATATATATATATATATATATATATATACATATACATACACACACACACACACACACACACACACACAC
>JAOEHI010051113.1:0-19377 GCA_025447815.1 Percopsis transmontana | reverse complement strand
GGCAGTAAAATGTGACTTACCCCCCCCCCCCCCCACACACACACACACACACACACCTCCCTGTATTCTGTCCCTTTCATTGTCCTCCGCTCCTTTCCCTCAGTTGGCTCATTTGGGCATCACCATTAACAGCGTGTGAGAGACAGAATCAGGCTTGTTTGTTTTGCATCGTCTAACAATGCTACCTAATCAGCCCAGGCTGGGCTGGAGAGAGGCACAAGGAGATGAGAGAGAGAGAGAGAGAGAGAGAGAGAAAACACAAGAGCCGGAATTACATTTGCGATAATGAGGAGCCTAGAAAACAGAGATGAAGGATCTTTGTTCCAGTCGATAGACGGACAGAGAGAGAGAGAGAGCGAGAGACAGACAGACTGCCACACAAAGTGGCTGGATGAAAGCAGAATAGTCCGAGAGGGGCATACACATACTGTAGGAAAATGGATGGATAGAGAAAAAAAATAGGGAAATATGACAGAAGGAAGCGGTGAAGCGGGGGCTTGTGAGGATACCGGCGACACACAAACCGGGAACCACAAAGGGGAGAGGACCAAGAGGCTGTAACTACAATAAATACTAAAATCGGAGGATTGCAATTTCCTTTACAAAGGAAGGAGAGGTAAACCTGTTGCACGCAAAGCCAAACACTTCCTGACAATACACAAACAAACATGGAATACACAATAGCTTCCAACCAGCGTCTGAATGTCAGATGTTTCATAATGGCAAAGAGTAACAAAGGCTTAACAGCGGCGACAGGTAAAGCGAGACAGGTGAGATGGTATTATTAGGGAACAACAGTGTCACCTATTCCATCAGGGCAGCCAGCACAAGCCTTCCTAAACTGGCTGGATCACATCTCCCGCCTTGAATGGAGAAGAACTTAAGGCCAGTTCTGAGCTCCAAAGCAGGAATGCTCGATCCAGCGCATTGGGGTGCGGCGTTTAGCCTTGCCTCTACAGTCCCTACCCTACCCCTGCCACGCAGTACTGCCCTAAAGGACTCCCCCCCAACCCCCCAACGGCTGTGTCTGTGACAGCTGCTCCAGCAACTACGCTGCAGAGTGAGGGGGCCCACACAGCTCCACAGCAGTGGGAGACAGCGGAGTGTGGGGAAAAAAAGACGTGCGGGATAAAGCGAGCGGGCAGATGACTGGGATCAATGAAGAGACTAGTCAAGCCGCAACCCAAAGAGACCAAGGTGCCAGCATGAGCAACGCGGGGCTTTCCGGATTTTTCCCGAGCAAATGACTGTGGTTCTGACTGCCTCAGAGCAGGCGCATGTGGACACACGGTCCCTTGTTGGAGGCTTTAAGCCTGGGTGTGTGTGTGGAGAGGGGGGGAGGTGCTGTGTGTAACGCACTGTATGGTTCTGTGTGCTTTTATTTTTTATTTTCCATTCAAATCGCACTTTCAAATCACCTTCTCATTCTGCTCTCCCTTTCATGCGCGTCATGTATATACTTCAAAAGGCACAGAGAACAGAGAGCACAGAGAGAGGGAGAGTTGGAGCCAGGGAGAGAATGTAAGTGCAACATCGCAATGCTAGCAAATGGGCAAGCTTTTTTTTTTTTTTTTTAATTGGGGCCGCTTGAGAAAACACTTGCAGATCACCAGCGAGATGAAGAAAGGAGGCCGATTACGCATTCAGGGATGTATCTTAACGCCTGCCCGTAGCTCTGTACAGTAGCCACTGAATCAAAGTCACAAGTGTTTTTTTTTAGTCAGTGCCTGAAACAACCAACTGACTTGGAAAAGTATCAGCAAATTGGTATTTCAGGTATTTCCCAAGCGGGATGTTCAGAAGGAGGCATTTTCCATTTCCTCCTTCTCTCCGACATTTCAAATGGCTTCTTCTTATTCTCATTGATCGCTCCGCGCAGGGATAGCTCTGTGGACCTGATTGGCCCTCGCTAATTAACAGAGAGCAAACTCCTTAGGGAAATGCTCTGCGTTAGTTAACTTTTTCTTCACAGAATAGCACGGACTGTGGCGCAAACTCCCTCTTTGCCTCAGCAGAGAGCTGATGTCCTTGCGTCCAGACATCTCCGGTCTCAGAAAGCTTTACTCATGCAGACAGATGCCTGCTTGAGTATCCGACACAGGTGCCAACGGCAACAGAGCCAGTAACCTTGGCAACCACCTGCTAGCTGGCACTGTGATGAAAGCAACCTGTGTCCTGTACTGTAATAGGAGGAGCTGGTAGGACCACACTGGAATGTGCTCATCTGGCTCTGTCACGTCGGGTTCCAAAGCAGTGGCTAATGTCCAAACGTCTGCTATAGACTTAGGAAATTGTATAAATATGATTTTTCAGAAGTCTTACACAAATTCAACTTCAGGCAGACGTATCAAATCTGTAATTAGTTAATTAGGGCTCTATTTGTGTTTTGAAAAGGAAATTAACGCAGCATACACATGCACAACTTTAGGGTTAGTTTCAAAATTCTCCAAAATAATGATTCCCGTAAAATGTTAATACTGTAATCTCCAAAGAATATATAAAATACAGTAAGCATATTTAAACTACAGTCATGTTTTATGTGCAGTTCATTTGTAATTAGGATAGAATGGGAAGGGACTAAAGCTTAGGCCTGTCACCAAAAAATTGTAAAACACCATAACAACATGCTGGATTACAAATCAAGCACTGCAATACACAGTTAAAGTATAGTCTTTTTGTTAAGTCAAGCCATTTTGGCTTTTAAAAGTCTTAAGCACAGATCAGGAAAGAAATGTCAAATTAACTCTTATCACAGCGGTCACTGGGTTTATGCAGTCACTTAACAGTGCGTAGAGCTTAATACCCAGTTAAATAGAGAGGGAGGCTTGAGTGGGTATTCTGTCAATCAAACCTTAGCATGAGACATTCATTTGGAGTGAAAGTCACCTTTTCAGATGCAACCCTCCCTGCTATTCACCATCCCACACATGCATTCTGCCTGAACACACGCATACTGTATATAAACATGTGCGGACTCAGACACACACACACACACGCACACCTCCTACACAGTGCTGTTTGTGAGGGAATGTGTACAAACTGACATAAAAATGGCAGTTTGACATAAATATAATGTGAATTGGGTCAATAAATCTCCCGCACAGCGAGGGGAACAGACGCAGGCGGTCAGCGGGGCTCACGGCCTGCTTGAGGTGGCTGGTCTCGTTCAGAAGCTGCTGGATGCAGTCGCAGCGCTTCATGGAGCTGCCCTGGATCCTCTTGGAACGTTATAGGCATTTTGTGTTTCCTTTCTCTCACTATTACTCAGCAGTGCAAACACATTCAGACACATCTCAACAGTTGCCCATTGCTCCCCCAGTGTAAGAAATAATACAGTATATGGGCAGCTTAGCGCTGAAGTAACTCCGCACCCCCCGCAACACACCATCACCTACCTCTTTTGACACGGCAGACTTGACAAGCTTGTGGCAGCCTAGCTCACTGTAGGGACTTTGTGTCAGATGTGACATTTGCTACCATTAACCAGCGGCGGCTAGGCCTTGCCACTGGGATCTGAGAAAACCCTTTGTGTGCATGTGTGCTTTTAAAGGGGCAGGAAGGGTGGGCATGGGGATTCTATACAAGGCATGGCTTGTGGAGTACACCACTGCCCACACACCACAAGCTTAAGATTTCCTACCCACACATACACCCCTATAAAGCGATGGCATTTGATTCCCCCTATCCGGCCACTGAGGGCTGTGATTGAATGGCGTTGAAGGTTAAGAGTAGCAGGACCTTCATCCAATAGGAATGTAAGTGCCGTTATCTGATGGCCTGGTCTGACAGGTAATTACATGGAGAGAGAGAGAGAGAGAGAGAGAGAGAGAGAGAGTGAGAAGGAGAAGTGTCACTGCATCATTAACCCACACTGACAGTTGGAACACAGATTTGCATGCATTCTGTACTATCGTGTGTCCTCGCTGTCATCACTCCTAAATTTGCTGTCCTAACGTGCTCACATTGGCCATTGGTATCTGTTTCCAACACACCAGCAGTGTGAGGTCTGACTTGTCTGTATCTGTCAGTATTTTGTTTGTATATTTACTTTTATATTCAAGCATTTAGCAGACGATTTTATCCAAAGCGACTTACAATTAGTAGCCTAAATTACTTCACCTATGAATTTGCACAACATTACTGGGAAGTGTATCATTCGCTCCTCAAAACAATTAATATTTACAATGATCTAAAGTTATCAGTCTTCAAACAGTCCATAATTGCTAACTACAAAGTGCTTAACATTCTTAGTGCCTATCTATCAGAGTAGAAAGAAGGATTTTTTTTAAAGGGAGGATAGAATAAGGATAGTTAGTGGGATTAGTGCTATGAAGTATGAAAGATCGGTGGCCGAGGTACCGAGATGAATTCTGAAGAGGTGGGTTTTAAGTCTCCTTAAGGTGGGTTTTAAGCGGAAGATTAAAAATGATTCTGCTGTTCTGACCGCTGCAGGAAGCTCATTCTACCATTGCGGCACCAGGACAGAGAAGAGTCTGGACTGAGCTGCGCAATTCTTACTCACCGATCGTAGCGACGGTGCTAGTCTGCCAGTCGAGGTGCTAGATCTAAGTGCTCTATATCCATTGACTGTAAATTGTATATCCAATGTAAATTAAATGAAAGATTCACCAAAAGTTCAGAGTGAGATTTAACGGTTTGGGAGGCGGTGCGACAAGATATTTTGCGCGTTTTGCCAGCGGCGACCACTCTCGCACACCTAATTACTTTTGCAACTTAAACGAAAGCAAAGGGAAAATCGGATAAAACAAGACAGAGCACCAATATTAGGAGCTGGTGGTGCCTAAGGTGATGAATGGCCATTTGAATGACCACTCACTTTTAAAAGTAGGCTACACCTATAGGTGGCTGCTCCACTACATTTTTTCTGCTTTTTCCCTGTTTCTACTGTCTACTTCACTGCCTCCTCTGACCTGGAAATTATTTTGGAAGGGGGCTGACCCTTCGCTGCCCAGAATGAAAACAGATCTTTCTGCTTCTTCCCTGATATCTTTAAATCAGACAAAGAAATGCAATGTAAATTTGTCAAATTAGTGTTTGTGTCAACTATTTCGGTGTTGGTCTTTCCCAGCCACTGGTTCGTGTTTAGTCCATTTTAAAAATGAATGAACGTTGCGACAAACGTTTTAGCTGTGTTTTAGCTGTGTTTTAGCTGTGCTTTAGGTGTGAGGTGTGTTTACCTACACCATAAAACATGCTGGATTACAAATTAAGCACTGCAATACACACAATTGGTTGAATGAAATGTTTTGACACACAATTTCGCATACAAAACCAGCACCTTAAGTCTGGTACTCAGTGGTTACGTGAATGCTTATAAGTGGTAAACAAATGCTAATATGTGAATATACAGTACCATTGTTTATCATCTGTCTTTGAAATCCCTGTCTGCTGTTGAAAGGAAATGCCGCCTAAAATGGAGTTTCAAGAGGACGTTAGATGTGTTCTTTTAGTGTGTAGCTATGGAAACAAGAGCTCCTCTGGGAAAGTGGTCAGCTGGCTAGTCACTGGGCAAGGGGGCCAAAGGTGACTTCCTTTAGGGCCAGTCCCGGCTATTCTGGACCTCTTATGAGCTTGGTTCCACATTGATTAATACACAAAGCTTGAGAGAGACAGAGAGAGAGACAGAGAGACACAGAATGTATTAAGGGGCGAAATCTGTATTTTACAGCCACCTCATGCATGGCCAGCCTACTTGGCGGGCATTAATCAAGGAAGAAAAGAATTGTTTTCTCTCGGCTGCGCGGCGCGTAAAATAAAACTTCATCTGTGTCTGGGGTGGGGGGTTGAAGAAGGGGTGGGTGGGTAATGTTGCGTGACATTCTCTTCATATCGCAGCGCTGGAGGTCACCTCCCTGCACACTGCAAGACGGGGGAGAGAGAGAGACACGGGGAGAAAAATAACCCTCTGCGTCTCTCTCACCTGCTCACTCAACCACTCACCCGCCCCCTAGAATTATCACTCCCTGCTCTCTCCTGCCATCTATCCATCAATCTTTTGGGCCTGGTGTATACATACCCAGTCATGGTGTAGCTGTTCTTTGGTACATATATTGCTACCTTGACTCACAATAACTAAGGTGTTTAATGTGAAATGGTCCTGGATGCCAATGAGATGAGCTGTACACTTATTGCAAAACACATCGCATGGAGCAACATGATAAAAAGAAACTGTTTGTATGCAAGCTGTATGACATGCTAAACACTGCAGCACTCTCATTTAGAGTGCCTACCGTGTCACAGTGTAATTGTAAGTGTGGCTGAGCTTTGACACCGCAGAACAAGTAAAATGTACGCCTTGTAATTAATTTCACTGGTGGAGAGCCAGAGACGAGGACTCTGGGAAGGTATATCATTTTCCAAATGGAATAAATCCACACGCCTATCAGGTAGAGAATTGTAGCGCATCAAATTACAGTTTCAAATGGTTTTTGATTGGACAGGATATGATTTTCTGTTTGGGTTATTTTTTGCTTAATTCAAGTGAATCATGCTGAATCATGATGACTTTCCACAGACTCCATTCTACAGTATGTACTTCTCTTATTCATCCGCCCTCTTTTAGCTTCTCGGAATCATCTACAATCAGCATCAAAGGATGAAAACATTCTTGGAACGCTATCTCCGAGAAATATCAACAGTAGTGTTAAATTCAACCCAATCTTTCAAGACAAGTAGGCTATATTAAGCAATGTTTGACATTACCAGTCTTGACAATGAAGACATCCAACTGTTTTTAGTTTTGCTACTAATGTGAATAAAAAGGCAAAATTGATGCATGTGCCTTAGTGGACACAATACAGATTCTATAGTCTATGCAATGGCAGCCTAATTGTGAAAGAATATACACCATGAGAATATCTCGGAACCCCACAGCTCTGACCTTTTGATGGTAAAAGTGATATCTATGCCCTACTATTTTCACATGGGAGGTTAATGAATCTCAATGGGAAATAAAGCTTCCAGACAAGCACAATGCAAGTAACCTTGTTCCCAACAGAAAGCAGAGTTGAGATAGTGAGACTACCCGAACTTAGGAAATATTGGATATAATAAAATTGGCACCTCATGAAGTGAGGGAGACGTTATTTAACTGTATAAAAAAATGGCAGTATATCAAGGATGAAGAGCAGGATTGGGCCTCTTGAGCCCGCAGTGCTTCAAATGCAGACAGGCAAAGACGGGTCGAAACCAAGTGAGCGAGGGGAGGTCAAACAGGGCCGGAGGCGTCTGAGTATGGGTGGAGGTCATTTGTTTGCCAGCGCCAACATCCAAGATCTAGCCTTAATTAGCTCCATGCCAGCAATCCATCTTACTGTAGCTTGAGCTAGAAATGTCTGACCCAAGTCTCTCTGAAGATCTGCTTGGTTTAATTCCCTCACTTGAAAATCTTTTCCTGCTTCTCTAAATGGGACTCTCTGAAAACAGTCAATCTTAAATGAGATTTACAGTAGCGGTGTTTGATTATGACAGTTGAATCAGTTATGCTTCTAAATCAGTTCTACTAAGTTGTTTCATGATGATGGTAAGCCTTAACACTACCCATTGTAACAACACACAGTATACAATATCGAGATGAAAGAGCCAGACACTACTATAGTAGTTTACTGGGCACTTACTGATAAATACTATATTTAGCTAAATAGCTCTGCATGAATATGAGCAGCTCTAAGGACACATCAGTTTAATTGAAAATGCTTCAAGGAACCCAAATTACTTTGGAGAGTCAAATTAAATGAGAATTTCCAGTATTTAGAGGAAATGTTAGATGCCACTTTCAATTTATGTTGTAAAGGAACACGAAGCCTAAGCAGATATGAGGCTATGGTGCGGTGTGATCCTCCAGTCTAAACACCAATAATTTAGCACAGAAAATGTCATGTTTTCTGCTGCCACATCTTTCAGAAAGGCATTCTGCTGATCAATGAGGTGAGAAGAAATGATGGCAAGCAATCGGTTTTTAGACTGAGCCTCTCAGCCTGCCCACGTGGCTCGCCATTGGCAATCGATAATCCCCTAGCCAATAAGGAGTCATTACCCAGGAAACGTAGGCAAAAGTAACATAGGAGGAGGACGAATCTCATACAACATGTATGACAGAGCAATTTCCCTTACATACGTGAGTTAAGCTCTCTTGAGTTTCCCTATGGCAGATGAAGGCAAGCATATTGCAGTTATTGTGGCAGACAGATTCTACACACGGTGGTCCTTAAGTACATGAAGACGCCAGGCCTGCGCTACGCCAATGCCATTAACCGGCCTCATCTTACACTGTGCTCTACTGCATTAATCTGGTTTACAGCCGCACGGTGCACAGGTTGTTGTTTTCACTAAACTCTCACTTGTCTAAGTAGATACTATATTGGCCTACCCTCTTTTTCTATCCCACGGGAGATGAGATTGTACCTGGCTATGCACTGCATCTGAATATGGCAGATGCCTGGATCAGATAACAGAAAATAGGCCAAAAGCTACATAGAGACCTACTGCAGTGGCGACCGCAGTAGAGGCAAGTCTACGTCGGGCCAACTGCGACTCCGAGATGGAATAATTTCAAGCCCTCTGCCCAAATGGCTACACGGTCAATGCTTTTGGATTTTATCAGGTGCTCTTTTTTGGGTCAGGGCTATTTCCATCACTAGTGTTTTATAGAGCAGTAGCTGATAAAAAGGAAGAAAAGTCAATGCACAACCCACTCACGTCTTGGCCTGGAGATATTTTCCTGTCTGGTGGAGCACTGAACCAATAAGAGTGCGGTTTAGGGACCCGTGGCCCAGAACTATGTCTGAACGGTGCACCGGTCAGGGGCCTCAATTGGGAAAATCGCCAGGTGACTGCTAAATAACCTATTTCTTCCCAGAAATTACTGATGGAGTCGGATAAGAAGGAAGCGCTGCTGGGTGGAGTGGAAAGTTGTGTGTGTGTGTGTGTGTGTGTGTGTGTGTGTTGGGGGGTGGGGTGTGTGTGCAACCTCTAGTTCTGCTCCAGTACTACTTTGCTTCATTGCCACAGCCTCCCACGGGCCACGGGGAGAAGATTTAAGTGTGTCAAGGCTCTGTGTGTCAGAAAACGAGTTAGGGCTTCAAACACTGCGCAGAGACTCAATCGTTCTCTGTAGCGCTCTTTCCCCATCCCCCTCTGCCTCCCTCCAACCTTCCCCTTAGACCCCCCCCCATTACCTCCCCCGCTATGCACCCATTCTCTTTTCTTTTCCTATTCCATTAATCTCCCCAAGATTCAGTGCTCTCTCATCCTCCCCGTGTATATAGCATCTTCTTAATCCTGCGTAATTTCGTCGCGTTGGTGCTCCACGCGGGGGCGATGTTATTGGCCATGGCCATGGCTGGTGGGAACGTCCATGACGGAGGCGGTGCCTGTCAGTCATAAAGGTCCTGACACCAATGTTTCATTGATGTTTGCTCCGACTGTGCAAAGTTACCGTGTATGCAAAATCTATGTGTGTGTGCATAGTCAAGGCAGTGGAGGGGGAGGGGGAGGGGGAGGGAGGGGGGCGTTTGTCAAGCTCTGTGCAGGTAGCTGCATCCCAGCTAGCCTCTCATCTCACTACAAACAGAGCAAACACCAATTTCTACTGTGGCCTTTTACTTACAGTACAGCTCAAATTCAGTACTTGAGACGTCATTATAATATCAGATCGCAGGAATAATAATCTGTGTTGTCCCAGAGGACTGTGACAGAAATAAGGCAGGGTTATGAGACGATATACTGTACTATCCTGTACTAGCTTATGTCCTGTTGGTAGCATCCACCTTAAACCAACTGGAAAAAACAAAGGCTGAAAAGTACGGTGGCCGAGAGAGGCCACAACACTTCCAAATTAAGACAACACATGCAAATGCTGACAACACAAATATAGTCTACAGCACATGCAACAATTTCATTTGATAAAGTGTCTGCTGCAAATTCAGACAACGCATGCAAAAACGTGGCTGCAAGTAGCTACAACACAGCGGAAGTCTTCACAACACGAAGAGAGGTGTTACTGTCAATGCATCACAGGCTGACTTTTTCATACCTGGTCGGCAGAGCTGAGTAAGTTGAAATTAACTTTATTGGTGACTTAACTTTTAAGATAGTTATATCGCATACCGCCTGTGATGCATTGAATGGTGCATCAGTATGTCCTTATCTAAAGCTACCCCAAACGTTGCCCCTCGAAGCTTCTGGATTTGATTTTCGGTCATCTTCTTATTACAGGTCTACACCCACTTGAGGTGGGCCAATACTTAGATGCACCAGAGACACTAGAAAACCTTTTTAGTGCTTCTATAGCCTACTCCTGTAAGGAAATTACAAAATGTTGCTACATAGATATGCAATGCCTGAACATCCTTGTATCTTGCCTAAAGATGCTCACATATCAGTTCTCATACTGAGATACAATCACGAACGCTCTGGACATAGTGGTAGAAACAACATGCTTTCAGAGCTCTGTAAGAAATTCTGGATTGTAAAGGGAAACTCGGTTGCAAGAAAGGTCATCTCGAAGTGTGTTGTGTGTCGACGTGTGAGAGGCAAAACAGGTGAGCAGAACATGGCAGATTTGCCACAAGAAAGAATCCTACCTGACCTCCCTACCTTTACCAATGTCGGATCCGACAACGGTACAAACCTGGTGGGTGCTTAGATAGAACTTAAGAAGGCTCTGAGTTCACTGGACGAGAGGAAAATTTAAGGCACTCTGCTTCCTGATGGAATCTAGTGGAGTTTCAATCCACCAGCAGCATCACACCACGGCGGAGTCTGGAAAAGACTCATACTGTAGATGGACAAAGGAATACCTTCTGCAGCTCCAAGAAAGACAGAAATGGACCCAAGTGCAGAATAATTTAAGAGTTGGAGATGTTGTCCTGGTGGTTGACCCCACTGCTCCTCGGGGGTCATGGCCATTAGGCAGAGTGCTGGAGACCAAGCCTGATGGAAGAGGTCTGGTCCGCTCAGTGAAGCTTCAGAGTAAGACTTCAATTATTGAAAGGCCAATAACTAAGCTGTGTCGCCTCCTGGAGTCTGAAGAATGACTAATTAAAGGCATCAATAAGGGATGTAATGTATATACTTTATTTTATAAATGCATTAAGTAGTTGTTTACTCTATGGCTCCCTATTTGTAGTTTAAAGTAATTGATTCTATAGAGAACAATTAGGGGCTGGTGTGTAGGAGCCGCATTCAAGTTTATGTTTAACTAAATAATTAATAGATTTTTCTATATTCATTTTTTGCAAGTCTGCAACCTCTACAGGTAATGAGGGAGATTTCCTATAAATTGGTGCGTGTTGCGCATGGTGTGGAGAAGGCATTGACCTCGGCCTCAGCCTCAGCGCCAACCTCAACTCCTGCTGGTGACAGGCACCTACCACTAGGACTTTAAAACAACTACATTTCATTTTATGTTCTGTTTATTTTGCAATAAAGTGGTAAAGAATAAAGAGTGGTAAAGAATAAAGGAAATTCGAAAAATTTTAAGAAAAAACCTAAATTGGAAGTTTTTTGCCATTTCAGCGACAGTGAAACCTTTGCAAACAGCTGTTATTGTTCACATTGGCAAACACAGTAGGATACTGTAAGAAGTGTCAAAGAGGTTTCAACACAAGGGTGAGTAATTTAAGATAATTACTGCAGCGTAACATATAGAGTGGCAAATAATCTTTCTCTAACTGTATTACGATGAAATTCATCTGTTGCCATTGTTCCCAGTTCATGTTACACCAATGAGAGCGTGTACCGCTACCTGAGGTCCCAATCTCGCAAAGTGGTATGTCAGCTACTTTGATGTTTCATGTGGAAGGTAATTGAGGATAGGCATAGTGAGTGGTTTTATAAGAGTTCAATCTAGCTATTGTACCAATGCTGGGATGAATACATTTATGCTGCCTGCCAAAATTGGCTCACCGCCATGCCGAGCTCACCAAGCTCTTAACTCTTGCGAGCTTGGTTTACAGCCAAAACCGGGGCCTTGCCCACTTGCAGTCATTGGCTCCTTCATCAATACATCTGTCTGGTAAGGATATTTTGCCAGTATTCTATAACCCAGTGTTTCCTAAAGAGCTTCGTTTGGACACAAACTGTGTTCAAAAGACGTCAACAAGTGCCATTGGAGCCAGGAAGCAGCGAGGGGTGACATTCTGCCTATCGGAAAAGAGCTGATGAAAGTATCCTCATTTGCCTCCTGTAACTCCTTCACCTTTTGGGAGGAGAAGGGGGACCCTTTTCAAAGCAGCAGTCATGCATAATATAACCCACTTTGTTTATTAATGGTGAGCGGTCTCAGCAGAGACTCCAATCCATAGCACAGGGGCCTGAGTCGCACTGCTTTAATATCTGACAGCTGAATAATTAAAGAGGGCTTACATCAATGCAATCTCTAAAGATCTGGTCCCCGCTTGTCTCTGCAGCGCTCGCCTCAGCCCTCTACAAACACGGGGCGTTGGCGCGGCCATGTTGTCAGCGATGTGCCCGTGGTGCTTTTATGTGCCATGGCAGAGATGGTGGGCGGAGATGAGTAGGTCCCTGCCACACATTGCTGTGACACTGTGTCACATCCCCCCCTAGAGCTCCACGCCAGCTGCTGACCATAACTGAGCAGCTTTATATGAAGAGGATCTGTTTACCCCATCAAGACCGTGTGTATTATCAGTGAAACCGCTGCAGGCGATGACGAGCTATTTACTTTACAATGCCTGGAAATCATTTGGTGAGCCATGATGCACATCATTTTAACTGTGCTTGATTATAGTGCTGTATGTTGCTTTTGTTAACCGGTCATTTCCTCACCTTTTAGTTTCATTCTAACATGAGAACCTATCAACATATTTCGATTGAAATGACCAACGCACAATGGTCAGCTTGCATAAAACAGCAATCTAGAATCTATTCGATCTTTTAGTGTGTTGTGTTGTGTGATGCGTGCAGCTTGTTGGGCAAAGTGCTATCTCCCTCATGCTTTTTAATAGAAAACAAGCTATGAATGGCTGTCTGAGGCAGAACACGTTCATCTGGTCCCCTTGGTCGTGTATGACACCTTATTTCGTGTTGGGCCGCAAATGCAAAAAGGAGGACAGGGGAAATCAATTCTGCAGGCAGGCAGGGAAGATGTGTTAGCCGGCTGCCTGCGAAGGTGATTGGTGTACTGATGTATGTCAAACTATGCTGAGTGTTGTTTTGTCAAACAAGGATGAACCACTATGTTCTAATGATGTGCTTCATTTACCACTATGGGAGGTCTACAGAATCAAAGCAACTCTCAAGGATGGATGGTAGTTGATTTTCCAACTCAGCTTGAAGCCAAAAACATATAATACTCATTTAAGATAATATAAGATTTTGATGAGATCTACCTTGTGCTGAAAGTAATGATATTATGGCTTGATATTTTCCAAAGCAGACTTTCTTATGATCTTTATGATTATTTTTTATTGTTTAATAATAACATTTCAATAAAAATTGTATTTACCTTTTTATTCAAAAGCTGTTTGAAATTTTTCTCGCACTATTGTTGAGGTAGGCAGGATGTGGGGAGTATACAAACCATAGTGGGGAGGGTGGTCGACTCCCAGCCGAAGGATAGTGGGTTTAATCTTTCAAGCAAGAAGTCTCCCTCCTAACTGCTTCTTATACGTAACTGTAGTCACTGTAAACTTTGGATAAAAGCATCTGCTAAATGACCTAATTGTAAAGCCTTACTGGCATACAGTACGTATACATTATGAGTGTCATGGGTACTACTGTAATTGCACAGTTGATTTCATTTTGGTTACAAGTTGTTGCGTGCTCTTTTTGCTCCAAAAACACTCACTGGAGCCATAATAACTGTTCAAATAGAACAAAATGGCTGCTATCAACAGACCCTCTCAGCCAGCTCGGAGTAACTTTTTGCTCCAGTTGTGGCCCAATCTGGTAGCATGCTCAAGGCAGCCATGTTTGAGTGCTCACTCATCACAGTGGGCTGGTTGCCTGTTGGCTTGTTGACCTCCCACTCCAGTTACAAGCAAAGGCTGCCATTCTGCAGCAGGCAGCTACTATACAGCCAGTACAAGAGCAGGACAGGCCCGCTGAGCCTACTCCAGCCCTGGGCTGAGAGCTGTCAGTAGAGTACACACACACACACACACACACACACACACAGTCAGGTATACAAAGCAAGGCTGTGTTAAGTGCAATCATATCTTATTGTATCTTATCTTTTAGGTGGAAACACAAGCATGTGCTTAGATTTGTAGCTCCAAAACATGAACACACACACACACACACACACACACAACCTAGACATGGAATCCTAAACACTGAGGGTAATTTTAACAACTCTAACACTGAAGTGCGTGCGGGCTCTCAGACGTTGTTGAAAATGAGTGGATAGCATGCTTGAAACACCCACCTTCCAATAACACTTCATAAAAGCTTGACAAAAATGGAAGGGCACAAAGTCAAGCATCAAGTGGGAGATCAAGGCCTTACTGGAGGAAAATAAAGTGTTTAAGCTATAGTACGCTACACATAATTCACATTCCCAGCACTTCATAACTAGTTGAAACCCATTCTATGGTTTGTATACTCGTGCTGGCGGGTCCCCAATGTGTGTGGCATTTTGTACGTCCCCTTTTCACCACGACACGGTCCGGTGTACAAAAACCGAGAGAAGAAAGAATAGGAAGGACAGCAAAATGTCAAAGCGACAAGGCTTATCTAGGCTGGCCAGGGCGCCTGAGGCGTCCTCTCAGCACTGTGCATAGCTCGTGCATGCCGCCGTGCGCCTCTGACTGAGTCGGCGGCGGGAGAATCATGAATACTAATGGACGTTCTCTAAAAGAGCATGAGGGGGAACGTCGTGCTGGGGGTGAGTGGTAGTGGTGGTATTGGTGGTGGTGGTGGGGGTGTTTGGCCCGTGACACCCAAAATTCCTGCACACAAATCAAAACACACACACACACACACACAGACACGCCGACCTTTGCCTGGCATTCCCTGAGGCATCGAAGATGAAATGGCGATTATGGCACAATGCAGGTTTTCATTAACACAGCGGCCTTTGATACAGGCCAGCGGTGAAAGTTAGGGTGGGGGAGGCACTCACAGAGAGAGGGGTCGGATCGTCTTTGTAAGGTCTAAAGGCCCAGGGAGCCCTGCCCTACGCCGTCCAGGTCTGTTCTAGGGGTAGGAGGTTGCAGAATGAAGGTGGCGTTTTGTATGTGACAAAACGAGGGCAAGGGGAAAGACCAAGGCCAGGATGATTGGACAGATGGAGAGAAAAAAGAGAAGGGGAGGCCGCCACTGACATTGAGAATAATCGTTATAATTGTTACTACTCCCACCATTAACAAGGTAGACGAAGCAAGGGCAAAACTGGCACTGCCACATTCTATCACTGAGATATAAACCTTACATGAGGAGATCACGTTTGTGTGCCCATCACTGTATAGCAACACTAACTTCTAGGGGACCTGGAGGTGGGTTGGCATGGGGACAATAATCGCTGGGACATATGCCCCAACCCCCAGCATTTCGCTGTAATCTCCTATGTATCCACCAGGCATAAAAACTGACAACACGGCACAACACGGCAAGGCACAACAAGACACAAGAAGACAGACGGAGACGTGCCTCGGGGGCTGCCGCAACTCCACTGAACTGTAGGGACCAAGACTCATTTGCATGTTTAAACAAGAGATGCGTGTAAGCTGGCAGAAACTGGCCAGTTCAACTAAACTAACTTAAAAAAACTTTTAAATTAACTACAAATAAATCAAGTTAGCACTTGAAGGAAATGGGAATTTAGACAAGCTAATGCTTTTATTTTATAGTTGAAGATAAAGTGCTTCATTTATAAATATTTATTTGGAACATAAAACTTCTACTGCTTCTTAGGATGAAATATGTCAATGTTATTATTACAAACAAAGCCAATAGTATTCCAGTCAGCGATTGCAGTGATCGTTTAAAAAAAAGTTACTCATCAAAAAACACAAAGAGAATATAAATACACATATTTCACTTTTTCACACAAAATAATCTTACATAAACATGACGCAACATGTATAATCTCCTTTCTTGGTCCAAAATGTCATGGTAAATTGCAGAATGGGTATTTTTTTCTGCTCTCATGCACAATGCTTCGTCATCCCCCTCTCGACTTTCATTGCGCTCTTATTGGCTTATCGGTGACACTTGTGTGTTCCCCGACAACCCGAAGATGCAACATGTTGAATCGGCATTAACGCCCACAAAAGACTTCCCCAGATGCCCACAGGCCTGGCCTTCTTGGTGCCAGCTAGGCTTAAAGCCGCGATCACATAGGTAAATGCATCTCCAATTGCCGTACGGCATTTGATAGGATTTCAAAATGCGCTGTACAGACTAAAATGTCACGCACAAAACGAATGGAGAGTCTGGTCGCGTCGGAGTATCCTGGTCTGTACGATACATCGGCAGGTAGCCACAGAAATCTAACTTAAGGAAATATGTGTGGCAAGAAATTGGACAGTTAGGAAAAAGTTGTAAAAAACAATCTAGCCCTATCAATATTCTTTCTAGATAAACCTATATATAAAGTGCTGTGCTTATTCTAGGAGAATGTTATTTGCTTGCAAAAACTTGCAGTTAACCATTTAAACTGTTGACAAATGTACTAATTGTAAGTCGCTTTGGATATTAGCGTCTGCAAAATGCAGTAAATGTAAATGTTTTCTCCAAGGTTTAGAAATATTTAGCACTGAGGATCATTTTAATGGTATTCCAAACTTTGCAAAGGTTGGTTCAAGGGTGTTGTTCAAAGTTACATTATAATCTCAATGCTGAAATTAAACATGCAGTATAATGTATATATCGCTGCAACCTCCTTGCCTGGGATCATTAAAACCCTAAAAAACATAGGACAACTGTCTACTCTGCTTCGGGCAATGCTATTACCTACTGCACACCGCTGCTGTAAACAAATGTGAATTGTGCATATTTGTGTTTTGGCCTCCCCACACACACACAATATGGAAACAAGTCCAGTAATTATGGTCGTGTCTGAACTGAAAAATAATAATTCATTGCTTGTTTCTGTCCCCCTCCCAAACATGAACCCTAATCAACTATGGCGGACAGGATGACTGGAAAGTGATATTGATGGTACGCTGTATTGTGCTCCAATCCTTAAGCCAGTAGGGGAATAGAGTCCCAGACACAAACACATACGCCCGGATAAATAACCATTGACGCACGCGGACCACCCGAGCCAACCCAATGCTGTCCCCTGCCAAGGACAAAGTGAACCATCCGCCACTGAAATCTTTTGGAAGGTCTCCATCTATAACATCAAACACTGCCTGAATCAAAATGATCTTTTTAATCCCTTTAGCCTGATGCGCTGGGGTGTGCAGGTATGGATTACCCCGCACGGCAAATATTTCCCTCTCTGTCTCCTTTCCAGAGTCGTGAAATGTGTGTCTAGGGTATATGTGTATGTGGGGGGGGGTGGGGGGCACAGTCGTCGTACTTTTACAGGCACATGTGTTGGCATGTGCACTAAAGACTATGTTGTGACAGCAATGAACAAAGGCAGGCCACTCCATTGGTGCGTGCAAGTGATGACTGTTTATATTTGAAAGGATCTAGACACGTCACACCTAACTGAAATCCCCTTGCTTTATCTTGGAGGGGCTAAAGTATTTTTGCATATGTAAATATCTTAGCTACTAGGCTGCCTCACTGAATCGCAGACGACGTCCTCCTATCGTATTTCAGATCCAGCAAGCTTCCGCCCACAAAACAGTGCCACCAAATCAGAGAAAACACAAGGCTGTGGTGACAAAAATAAGCCTTGTGGTGTTTGTTGATGTGTTAGCCTTCCCCCAGGCGGTGTATTGGATGTGATATAGCACCCATTGTCAGGATAAATACATTTCTGTCAGGCCTTGCGATAAGCAGAGGCGTTCCCCTGGACCCAAAGGAGAGGCCGATATGAGATGGATGTGTCAACACCCATTACAAATACTAAGTCCATGGGAGGGGCTGCAGGGTTAAGGCTAGGGGTGCTGGAGGAGAGGGGAGCTGGGTATCAGAGAGCCACTGAACATAGCAAACAAGCATGGTCAGTCGCCAACAATATCCATTTCCTTCACTGGGGGTACTGGGGGAAGAATTGCACTGAGATTGAATACATGTTGATGATCTGATTTACGCCTATGGAAGAGAGGGACGCTCTTGATCCATCACAGTGGATTGCGAAATCAATATGGAGGGGAGTGTATTGGTGTGTTAAATCATAATCTAATTTAAATGTCGCTCCTAAGCAGCGTTTGTTCTGTATTTATTTTGCATTTAGTCGACAACACACTAAGTACAGAGAAAATCTGAGAAAATACATTACATTAACTTAATTTTGTAACTTGTCTAATTATCAGTTAAAACTGAAATAACTAAAATATTGCATAACAAAACAAGAATTAGCCCCCCTAACACCACATATTTATATAATTATAATAAAATAAGGCAAGTTGATTTATTTATTCTTCTTCTTTTATGATGGGTGTAAAATAAATTAGTATAAATGATATGTTTATTGAGAAAGGGTTAGGGTTTTACATTGTATATTAATCAGGTTTCCCTGTCACATTTGATAATGGCATATTTGCAACACTTGGAGAGAGGGAGAGAGACCATAAGGGGTGTAATCATTATTATTTTTGGCCCAAAACCCTAAGCCTATTCCTTGTTGTGTGCAATACATTCACAGTGTAGTTTATTGTGCTTCTCTTATCACTGACAGTTAGTACAGAGTTTTAAAGACGTTTATTGCAGTGTTTTTTTTCCAGTATTTTCTCTTAATATATATCTTCATACAACTTAATTTAATTAGTCATAGTCAAAGTTCCTGTTCTTTGGTGCCATTCCTTTTGTTAAAAGGAATTATTCAATTATTTGTGTAATTGTGTAAAAACCTTGCGTGACGCACCCTTTAATGAAAAAACGACTGGCATTACATATTAGCTACACCTTGGGAATGCAAACAGTGTTTGCACAGGAGTTTGATTGTGAATATATTTTCCCCAAAAACAAAAATATGAATAACCTAAAATAAGTTTGAGAAACATGAGCGAAGTACAAGATTTCTTGATTTAAATAAAGCCAGCCTGAGATCTGCCCCCAATCCATGTAAATGCTAAACAAATAGTGTTCAATCCATCCTCAGCAGTGTGACACCACAACAACGAGACAACATTAAACAATCCCCTGATTTTATTATCCATTCATTGCTGCAAGATGCTGGCATCCTCCTACCCGCCATTTGGTGTGTGTGTGTGTGTGTGTGTGTGTGTGTGTGTGTGTGTGTGTGTGTGTGTGTGTGTGTGTGTGTGTGTG
>JAOEHI010051112.1:0-19378 GCA_025447815.1 Percopsis transmontana | reverse complement strand
TAAATGAAATAAACATTTGAAATATATCAGTCTGTGTGGAATGAATGAATATAATATCCAAGTTTCACTTTTTGAATAGACTTACTGAAATAAATACACTTTTTGATGATATTCTAATTATATGACCTGTGTGTGTCTGTCTGTCTAGGAGATTTTAACCATGTTTATATTCTACAAGAGTTTATAAGGTATAGTCTTGATAACTTCAATCAAGCTTTTTCACAGTAAACTGAAACAAATGAAAACTCCTGTCCTTTTATTTTTTTTGGAAATTCCGAATAGCCTTCATCTTGAATGAATGAATTTCAATGAATGAATTCCTGTCGCACCCTGTGCTTCCGTGTGACCCCTTCTGTCTCCCCAGTACCGTGAGCACAGGCCTGTCTGTGTACAGAGACCAGGACACCCTCAGCCATTACATTACAGCTGGAGGTAAGGCACCTTTGTCCGCCCATAGTGCTAATAACACTTATTATTGCTACAGAAACCAAAGTTGGCCTTCGATGTAGCTTAATACATAATATTTCCAATCAAACTCTCAGTTCCCTGCTACCCAGTTGACAGAATTTTTTTAAAAATTTAAAAAAAAATTTAAAACAAAAGCTGTTTTTCCAGCTACATAAGTGTGTGTGTGTGTGCGAACAGCTGTGACAGGGGGCCTGTTCAGACTCAACCTGGGGCTCCGAGGACTGGTAGCTGGGACGCTCATAGGAGCAGTGATGGGGTAAGGCAGCAAAATGTCTACATTACTGTACACAACAGAGCATAGAACCAGGTTTCACACTCCCCCCCCCCCCCCGGCTCCCCTCGGAAACTGGAACACACCTTCACACCGGGCTAAAAGCCCCCTCGGTGGCTTTATCTAACCACGTGTCATTATGCGATAGCGTGTGTGTGTGTGTGTGTGGAACAGACTCATGGGCGAGCGCACGCATTCTTTCTCATGCATGTTGGTGGGGGTGGGGGGGGGGGGGGGAGGGAGGGGGGAGCATGCTGGCGGCCAGCTGTGCCCCTCCCAGCCAACCCTCTGTTCTCCAGCTGCCCTCCCTCCCCCACCCCCTGTGCTGGGTGCCAGGGGGACTCATGTGCGCGGCAGAGGGGGCCGTGTTCTGGATACTAGTGCAGTGGGGGGGCCCCGCCTTTCCATTTTGGATCCCCTCGCTTCCTTCTCCCCCTATTCTCTTCAGACATCCCCAGACCTCCTTCATGGCTCCTCTGTTGCTCTCCAGCTAGTCTAGACCCCACCCAAACGCACCGTATGAGAACCTCCGATACAGGCCCATGGTGGGCTCCTCGCCCTCCTCTCATCCTCCCCTCGTCCCCCGGTCTGTCTGCCTGGGAGGCCGGCCACCTGGAGCGCTCGGTGTGTGCAAACAGTCCCGGCCACGCCAGGTGCAGCTGGGCCAAGAACGCACGCAGGCAGCTAATCGGAAAGCACATCACGCTCCAGATCTCAGCCCTGATAACCTCGTACTCCAGCCCCCAGCCCCTCGCCCTGGCACGCAACGGTGACCACAAAGGGGGAGGCAGATTTTTTTTCTCTACTAGTTTGACAATTAAACTGGCAGCTATTATTACTTAGGTGTGCGCCGACTACAGAATGACCAAGCATGCCACAGATGCGTTTCTATTGGCCCTGAACACACTTAAATACACCATTCTCCATTCAGGGAATTCCATTCACTAATGCTCTAGTTCCCATGGCCCCAACAACAGACGTATTGCAGGCGACGTATGTACGGTACATCACTTTGTACACCAACTTCTTGCTACATAAATGAACATAAAAGATTCGGTTTAGAATCTAGTTTAAAAGTAATCTTGTCCCCAAAGAGACCATGAAGTCATGACTTTGAGGTCATGATACACAGAACGCAGTGGTGTAAGTTTTTTGTTTTTTCTTTTAAAAACCATCGCTTAGTGCCTCTAAGTTGGTTCGCGAGTCACAGGAACGGCTCCCCAGAGCAGAAGCACACCATCTTGTCCGATTGGGTATGGACCCCCGTTGTTTGATTAGCCGGCGTTCGCAGCGACCTGCTGGTACGGCAGACTGCCACTGACGTGACCTGGTCTTGACGTTGTTGTGCGCAGCCTTCCTGCGGGCGCCCTGATCATGGCCATGCACTCGCTGGCGGGGGAAACACGCCGCGAGAGACGGCGGAGGGAGCGCAGAGACCTGTACCAACTCAAAATGGCGGAATGGTACGGCTGCACCTTTTAACACCTTGTTACACACATTTAAAGGCACACTCCTAAACTTTGAACAATGCCCTCCCCCCCATCCCAGACCACTGACAGTTGTTAACATAATAACATAAGCATATACAAGTGCAACAATAGACGAATGGTGCACAATTTAATTATCATCGAATTATTATTAATCTATTGAAGTCATCTCACCACCCCCTAATTGCAGCTCGCGACCCCCATTACTGTGGGTTGGGACCCCCCAAGCAGTTGTAACATTTAAGTGGTGGTGTTATAATAAAATATTTGTCTTTTAATCTATTTGTTATGAACATTTTAGGACCACTGGTCTAGTGGATTGCAAGTTTTATTTATTTCAGTGTGTGCAATGACTGCCATTACCCAAACCTGTCCTTTCCTGACCACATACAAACACAAAGGGCTGCCCGTGTGCAGCTGACGGACGAGCTGATAGGCGATCTGAGCGTCGCTACGGCAACGAGGGCGCCTGAAGCGGACGTGCAGAGAATCCAGGAGCTGCTGAGCCTTCCCCAGAACGAGGGGGGCGTGGCCCAGGACCAGTGACGGACACTTGCACTGTGGACTGTTTGCCCAGGGACTTCAGCATCGCCATGGTACATTGAATGGAAGCCATTTGGCAAGATAGTGAAGCAGGACCTCCCAGAAGAAGAGTGGGCAGTGTTTGCCGGCTCTCCATATTGTTAAAAAAGAAACTATGATCCCACTAATAATCCATATATACCACATAATAAATATGTGGTAAAACCAATGTTCATGTGTAAACTAGTTTGTCATCTTATACAATATCTGCCAAATGTGTAGTACTTTATGTGAGAATGGTTCATAGGCCCACACACCACAGCCAAGCTCAAAATGTGTTGATTAACAGCCCTCGTTTTTACAAATTTGAAATAACTTAGGATTTCATTGGTATTTTTAAGCGTGAAACGTTCTGACTAGCCCTGGCAATATAAAGACTGGAGTTACAGCAAGTGTTGGGAACAGGAAGCCTTTATAAAGATTTTTTTTTTACTCAACGTCCGACATTTTAGAGGCATGGCAATCACTGACAATACGAATGTACTTCACATTATGCTGTATGTATGCATATTTGGATATTTATTGATTTTAAAAACACGATTTGTGTAACCCGAAACAATTGAAAATCCAAAATCTTTCACGTTCTTGCCTGTGAGAGCAGGAGGGCTGAGAGCTAACAGTTCTCCCTGTATCTTTATTTCCATACTGTGCTTTTGACATTTCCTCAGGGGCATTCCAGTAACTAGGTCAAACATAGCCTTGGCCCCATGTAAACTAGAAGTGACACAGCAACAGCTGGGGCCCACGCTACAGCACAGATGTAGAGCCACTAGAATGACTTTAAACATACTCGTAATCCCCTCGGTCTCTCTCAAAAATAAGAAACTGTTCACCGCCAGCCTGAGATGCACATTTGCGGTGGTCAACAGATACAGGAAGGTTTCAAATGCTTTCTAGTTATGTGTGTAGCCAGTGTGAGTGTGGAGAAGCCATGTTTTATACAAACATGTTTTCCATAAACTGTTTTTAAAATACTTTTTTGTGGACCCACCCAACATGATTTATTAATTTAGGATCAATGGCTGTTGGTTTATACAAACCTCTTCGCGTTTCTACATCAGGGTCTTTTAAATTCAGTAGCTTCTTACAGAACTATAGAGCAGAGCATTATATATAAATATCCGCTTTTAGTGCCATCTAGCGGTGGATGATTATAACTACAAATACATAATTTGACCACCTGATGATTTATCATGCCGATTTGCATGAGGTCATCAGAAGGATGCATCTATCACAATACTACTCAAGGCCCTATGAAATTACAGAAATGTTTTGTTGGGCTTACTGTTTTTTGTCTTTGGATATTCATGAACACACGGCAAATATTGTAGCCTACACACCTTGCCTACAGTTAATTGTAAATGCAGTGTGTGCCTAATCCTATTGTAGCCTAGATTGCACAAGCATTTAAATACTGATAACTTTGTATGTGATCAGTAAAAATCTGATGGCGCAGTGCTAGTTTGGTGCGCTATATTATATTAATGAGTAAACATTTTGAATTGAGTCTCAGCCCTATTTTCATACATTATCCATACATCTGGTCTTCCTGGTATGGTTGAAAGAAAATCTGACAGGCTTGACATAGATTTGAATGCCAAAGTCATTACTAGAATGGTTTCTGTCAGTGTGTACACACATATACACCACCAATATGCTCCCGTGAAGAGTAGTCTAGTTCTATGGTGTGATGTCTTAGATAGATGTTACATTACTGTACTACAGCTAATTAATAATAATTTTGTATAATCACTGTCCACATTGTGATGGTCAAACAACAAAATGTGATAAACTTCTTTTCACAAAAGATGCCTACAGCACTTCACAAAGGTATACATTTTTGCTGGTAAAAGAGAAGGCCCACCTGCTATAAATGTTTTCAGTGTACCTATGAGACTGCTATGGCTGAAATGTCTTGGGGCCATATGATCCCTAAGGTGGTTTTCTGTTTTGTAGACTGTAACTGTGACTAAAGATTTCAGCAAATTTGACCAGACTTTGATTTGCAAATTAAACAAATCACCCCCAGATCGTAAAGGCAAAACACTGAAGGAATTTACATTTCATTGTACAAAAGCAAGTATCAATCTGGACTAGTTTTCATACCTGGCAAATTGTGATTTGGAGGATGTTGATGCAAACCTAGAGAAACTGTTGGTGAGTATGAGAAGATAGCATTTAACTACATGCAGCTATGTTAATAAAGTTTATATTTAAATGTATAGCATTGAAGGAAGTGTTGCTAATGTTAGCTGGTGTCATTAAAATTGAATTTAGCAAATAATTAGTTATCCACCAGAATTACATTTCCACCTTGCATCTGAATACCCAGATTAAAGGCTTGCATTTCTGTCTGTTCTTTTAACATTCCAGAAACATGGGATTCAGCCAATTCATCTGGTATTTCAGTGGTAGGTTGCCTACACAATACTACTTATTTCAAGTGCTTTGATCAAGTTTACAATTTCCCTCCCTTTTTAATAAACCAAAGAAAGAAATTCTTTGTTTCTCTGTAGGATATTGAGATGTATTTTTGATATCTAGCCACTATGGGTGACATTTGTGTCATGTGGACTTAAAGATGAATTCCAAATTCCCATTTTAAACAATGATGAGCATTCCCAAGTCAACTAATTTTGGTTTCCTTTCCTGGCTGTGTTAATCTGTCATGTAAGACACTTACTGTAAAATATCTTGGTAAACTTGACTTGTTTAAAGGTACACCCCCCATTACATTAGAGTGGGCATCTATCATGTTATGGCTGTATGTAATGATGAAATGTTTCCTTAGGTCTTGTCGTTCATTCCTGGATCATCTCTGTCATGACAGGTGAACATATTTGCATCAGTTTTTATGATGCTTATTAAAATGGACACTCCTTAATGTAATCAACAATCAATAATCCTTAATGTGTCTTGATGTGCTTTACAAAAACGCCATTGTTTGTCTCTTGTCTCTATGCAGAGGGGTCTCTGACCAACGTGGCACCCAATGGAACAGCCACATAGTCGTCAACAGCCCACAGTGGCACCCCTGACAGGGCCATCGATGGGAACAGAAATCCAGACTACAGACAAAACAGCTGCACCCATACAGAGGTGCAGAAGGATCCTTGGTGGAGAGTCTCACTGCAGCACGTCTACAGGGTGGATGTCATAAAGATCACCAACAGAGATATTGCTACTGAGAGGCTAGACGGGGCTGAGGTTCTCATTGGGAACTCACTAGAGAACAACGGCAACAACAATCCCAGGTTGTTCTCCTGTGGAAAATGCACTCTCTTAACATTGTGTGTGTTCCTGTCTTTACACAGATTCCATTAGAAAGCAAAAACACAATTGATTTGATTTGCCAGAAGTCATCTTAGGGCGTCTTGGTGGGTCCCAACCCACACTTATTAACATTACAGCACATTGTGATACGTACACCATGTTTAGTGCAATCATATTATGGATTACACACTATGACTTTATTGATATTTCCCATTTCCCTTTGTTTGGCTTTCTCTGTCCCCCTATTCTCGGCTCTAAGGTGTGTTGTCATCACCCATATCCCAGGAGGTTCCACTGAAACCTTCCAGTGTGGAGGGATGGAGGGTCGATACGTTAATGTCTTCCTCCCTGGAGATTTAAAATCTCTGACACTGTGTGAGCTGGAAGTGTATGGAGGTAAAGCCACTTCAGTGGTTAAAGGGTTAAGATGGTAGTGTGTATTTGTGTGTGTGTGAGACCATGTTTAGAGTTCAATGTTCAGTCCAATGTTTAAATTGTATGTTTTGGGTTGTCCCGCAGGTTATCTTGCTACTATGTAAAACATAAAACAATTTCATAATTATCCTTTTAATAGCAGGTGGAGCCTTGATCGAGGCATTACGGTTTTACCATAGAAACCTGCAGTGTTCTCTCTTCCACCTTTCCAAAACTAGTCCCTGATCCTCCCTCAATCAGTGCCAGTTTGGCCAATAGGACGGTGGTCGTGGTTGGGAAGAAGCTGGCCTGGACGGATGCCCTGTATTACTGCAGGGACTTCTACTGGGACCTTCTGACCATCAGCAATAAGGAGGACCAGAAGCTGGTGGAGGAGCTTCTAGCTAACGCCTCCTTCCCCCTCACTGAGCACCTCTGGCTGGGCCTACGCAGGTATCCTGGTCGCTAATAACTTTAGTCGTGCGTGTTTCATTTCACATCCACTTTAATAAAGCAACTCTTTAATATAAAGAGTTATTTAATAAAACTCCCTAAAGCATCTCTTTTTCATATGAATGCATATCCATTTCACTTCTACTTATAACTGACTTTTTATAGTGTCTAGGTGCGACACAAGTAGTGACATGTTTTACATCAAATAGCAGTGGTAGAATGTAATAGAGTATAAGCTTGTTCCATTGGCTAATGCAGCTCACACACGGTTTGGTTTGAAATGGATCCCTCACCACTTACTTACTGTTGGTGTTGGTTTCAACCAACTCACTGGTTCAAACAAAACTCTTACCATACCTATTGTATTCCTGTTGTGTTGGTAGATACCTGTTGGGAGACAAGTGGTTCTGGATGGCTGGAGAGTCCATGTACTACAGCCAATGGAAGGAAGGCTACGCCCCTTTGAAAGCTGCCAGCCCCTGTGGGGGCGTGGCCAGTGGCAAGCACTTCCTGTGGGAGGATCGTGTTTGTGAAGAACACCTTCATTTTATCTGTTTCACAGGTTAGGATTGTTTTGTGTTTTTTTGCATTTTAACTAATCAGGCTAAGTTTTCTCCACTAAGAAAAGTTCTATAACAGACAGAAACTATTTACCCCTGGATTGGTGTTTATCTCTAGGTGCTTTTTCACTGGAGGAACTTGTGGCTCAGAGAATCTGTTAATTACACCAACATTGTGTTTGTGAAAGTTTGTGCATGTAGAAGACATAGTTATAAATATTGCTAATTCCAAAGCATTCTGGCATATGGTCTGCATAAATAAAAGTATACTTTAAAGAGCCCGAGCACTTGTCCGCATTGCGCAAGGCCACGCATACTTTGGCCTTATTCGCCAAAAGGCTAACACAACGAAGATCAACGTAGCAATCATCTGGGTTCCTTCCATGAGGATGTCTGTGGTTGCTACGCCGCTGTCGAAGCTTTCGCAAAATTATTACGTCAATTGGTTCCTACATCGCAATGGAAACAGAAAAGCTGAAAGGGCCGATTAGGGGGCCGTTTCTGTAAATGTTCGCGCCACCTGGGAAGTGCCCCAAGTTCCTGCAGTAAAGCACTGAATGTCAATGTGTGTATTTCTCCACATTAGACAAATATTCCACACTAAGCAAAACAAATATATTTCTTTCTCTTTCTTCATTCCCTTCATTAACCCCTGGTCTCCCTTAGGTCCTCAGGCAGGTGTGAAGAGAGTGGACTTCTATAGCACCTATTGCGGAAGACTACTAAATGAAAAACTATAACTGAACTCTAAAGTTTCATTTAATTTTATGGGCAAACTTCCACCATTTATTAACATAATCCTCTGTTTATAAAACTGAAAGCTATTGTGGTAACAATGTTGACGTTTGTGTCTCAACAATACACCTCCATCTCTTTTCTCACACATACTGATTTTCTGCTGCTCCCCAGCACTCCTCGTGGTGTAAACAAAGCCGTCTCTCTTTCCATCAACCTTATAATCCCATTTTTCTTTCTGGCTGAATAAGTAGATGGATGGATTTCCCTCTTAAAACCTGCTCACCTCTCCCTCCTCTGAGAGCCGCTCACCATCAAAGTTGGTTATGGAACGGCAAAAGGGTTACAATTGGCCACAAACTGAGCGCATATAGCTTCTGTAATGGACCTTTTTCACAGTGACCTGGAAGTGCTACCGATGAAGTAAACTTTCTTCCTTTGCTTTCTAAATGAATGAGAAGGGTCTATTTGCAGTATCAGCCTACACGACACACCCACTTTACTACATGACGCACCCACTTCACTACCAGACATTCCCCCTGAGATAGCTTCCTGGATTAGTATGAGGACGACACGTGTTAACAGCCAAAAGTGGAAAAGTCCAAAAAGCGAATTAGTAGAAAGCCGGTAAACATTCCCCTGACCTTAACCCCCCTCACTTTCTTAACCCCAGTCCTCATCTTAAAAGATGAAGCCTTATCTTAACCTCCAACCTCAGGCTTAAACTTAACCTAGATCTCATAACCCCAGCCCTCCACCTTAAACACTAACCTCAGGTTAATCATAACCCAAATATCAGATAGTGAAATGAAGGTGCTTTGGAATTTTATTTTGACATTGTCCAAACCGGAAGTCTAATAGGGCTGGCGTAGTGTGCAAGATGGGGGCTCTGTGAAGAGGGTGTGTCATGTAGTGGGTGTGTCATGTAGTACTGTGCGGCTGCAGTTAGACCTACGTGAAATAAATAGTTGAAGTCCTGGTCCACTCAGGTGTTTTGAGGTAATGTGGCTGATTAGACTTGCTCTCAGGTATGGGCCTATGGACACACTGCTGGTTCAGTAGTGTATCATATTTTTGCATTCTAACTTCAATTAACTTCCAACAAACAGTCTAATCAGCCAAATAAACTCAGAGGTAAAAGTTGTTCGAATTAAGATGCTGTCTGTTTATAGACAGGAAAAAAGTTGACCCCTCATCGGTCGCAGGGTCACTGTGAAATAGGCCTATTAGCAGCATCTATGCAAGCCCCCAGGGCTGGGCGGACTTGCACACTGCTTCACACATTATGAACTGACCTTGGTGCCTACAGCATTAGGTTAACATCTTACAAACAGATGTTGTAAAAGGAATGAGATTGAGTGCCCCCTGCAGGTGCTGAGAAGCTATGGGCTTGGCTGTCGGAGGCAGCGGACTGGGAGCACAGTTTTTTGACTAGCAGTCCACCTGTTCCAGCGTGTGTTAGCTGTGCAGCTGATTGATTGATTTAAGTTTTATTCATCCCTATGTGCACCATGGCATTACTTTGATTAATTTTTTTCCCTGTATGATTTCAAAATATATGGATTGGCAAAACTATATTGAACGTCTGCTTCGGTTTTTTTTTCTATACATATTTCGGATTAACGTAATTATTTCCCACACACGTTCACAACCAAACATTACTAGTCCAGATGCTCTATAACAATTTAATAATGTTATAATAATGCTAAATATGGCTGTATATATCTAATGTTAGCAAAATTAAATTTTAATTCATTATGCCAATAAAATATATATTTGTCTCTCGAATTCCAAATGTACTTGTAAGCCCACTTACCTCTACCGATAACATCATACAACGCACAACTTCATCTGCTTTCATCCTATTAGAGGAGAGGCGACCGCGCACACTTAAGAAACCGGAAGAGAACTATTTCATATAATTGACGAAGCTTGTAATGTGTCATCTTCGGCTATAGAGTATATTTGTTTCTACTCACTACATTTCTCAAAACAGTGTCGTTACTCATTTGCATATACTTGGGAAATCAGTTTGTTTATTATTTTTCGTATCAGACAGCTTTTATAAAGGCTCCTGATTAAGCATTTAACAAATCTAAATCCTAGCGAATGTGAAAGCAGTTCTGAGAAGTGGTTTTTGCCAGCATTACAATCAGAAATCTAAATGTTTTATTTTTTTTAGTTATTCCATGTTCTATATTTTGTCTTATTTTTATGAAACTGCATTAAAATACCACAGGTAGGCTACATATTGCCATTCAGTTAACTAATGTTATTTTTTAACATTGTAACCATTACTTTTATAATTATTCATCATTGTTATTGTTTATGAAGACTGCTGTTCATTTTGTTGTTAGAGGTTTGATGAATATATTATTGAAATATACAGTATTAATGAAGTCAGAGATGAGGGAAATATATAGTCCTAAACACATGTTGCTTCCTTTACAATGGTGTGCCCTTTTTTACATGAAGTGATGGATGAAGCACACCGAATGCTTCATCCATTAGTTGATTTATTGTTTGTATCATTTAACAAAAAAGGATCATGTATATTACACTTTCATGTGTAGTTTCAAGTTTCATTATTGTATAATCCTCCAAAATTACAGTCCCAGTTCACTGGACGAATAACTATATTGTGTAGGCCTTCTGTACATTCATGAAACAAGGGGAGGACACAACAATGTTTTTTGACCTTTTATTTTGCTGAGGATCACTGCTCTGAGCTTGGAAGATAAACAAAATTATTAACACATTGTGTTACAGTGTACACTGAAATGATCACTGCGGTTCTGCAACTAAGGGAGCTACAAAAACGACAAAAAGGGTTCGCAATTGCGAACGTTTACAGGAACGGCCCCCTAATCGGCTTGTTCAGCCTTTCTGTTGCCATTACGGCACCTACAACGTTGCCTTTGTTCTTCAGTCGCGGCGTTAATTCCGAGCACGACAAAATAATTGTTTAATTATATATTTCTCCACTCACGTCGCGTTTGACCAATAAGCACCGTGCCCCGTCCAGCAGTCAGGGCCGCTCAGAAGTACCTATCCTCGAGTTCCAAATCAGCAATCAATCACCAAAATGTATCGGAAGTCTCGTCATAAACACTTCCACCTGTAAAAAAAATTTAAAACCGAAATCCTATGGACGTTATCTTACATTAAGCGTTTTCCTCTCCATTGATGCCCATTGGAAAACACTTAATGGGATTTAATGTTCCAATGACTTAATGTGCCTGCTGATGAAGTTGGATATAACTCAAGTGATGATGTAGTCTAATATGCTTTTCCGAATGTAACCTAATTTTTAGCCATTTTGGAGAAATTGGGTGATTACTGATCGCTGTCTTGGAACATCACATTAAGCTTTTTCTTATAATGGGCGGCAATGAAGAGAACTCCTAATGTAACGTCCATAGGCCTACTCATAGGATTTTGGGTTTTGATTTGACAGGTATACGTGTTTATGACACGACATGTCCGAGAGAAATCTGGTGATCATTGATCGCTGTTTAGAAACGTTATGCCATGTTAAGCGTTTTAGTGTTTCGATTGAAACTTTAGACTTTTGTGTTACGAGCAGCGTGGCGCGAACGTTTACAGGAACGGCCCCCTAATCGGCCCATTCAGCCTTTCTGTTTCCATTGCGGCGCTGGAACCAAGGGAGCTACAACGTTGCCCTTGCTCTTCGATCGCGATGTAAATTCCGAGCACAACAAAATAAATATATATTTCTCCAGCGGCAGCACGCCAGCACAAACATAAGAATGTTAAACCACAAAAATATCTAGATAATTACCTCAAGTCGGCAGTTGAAAGTCGCTCTAAAGTTGATAAGATTAAAATGGCTTCATGGCAGCTGTAATCAGGCCGAGCCACGTCCAGCAGTTTTTCAGGGCCGCTCAGAAGTACCTATCCTCGAGTAGGTACTTCTTTCAGCCCCCGAAAACGGCCCCAAAAGAGTTCTAAAGCAGCGATCAATGATCACCAAATGTCTCTCAGAAGTCTCTTCATAAACACTTCCACTTGTCAAAAAATCTAAACCGAAATCCTATGGACGTTATCTTACATTAAGCGTTTTCCTCTCCATTGATGCCCATTGGAAAACACTTAATGGGATTTAATGTTCCAATGACTTAATGTGCCTGCTGATGAAGTTGGATATAACTCAAGTGATGATGTAGTCTAATATGCTTTTCCGAATGTAACCTAATTTTTAGCCATTTTGGAGAAATTGGGTGATTACTGATCGCTGTCTTGGAACATCACATTAAGCTTTTTCTTATAATGGGCGGCAATGAAGAGAACTCCTAATGTAACGTCCATAGGCCTACTCATAGGATTTTGGGTTTTGATTTGACAGGTATACGTGTTTATGACACGACATGTCCGAGAGAAATCTGGTGATCATTGATCGCTGTTTAGAAACGTTATGCCATGTTAAGCGTTTTAGTGTTTCGATTGAAACTTTAGACTTTTGTGTTACGAGCAGCGTGGCGCGAACGTTTACAGGAACGGCCCCCTAATCGGCCCGTTCAGCCTTTCTGTTTCCATTGCGGCGCTGGTACTTCGAACCTACAACGTTGCCTTTGCTCTTCGGTCGCGGCGTAAATTCCGAGCACGACAAAATAATCGCTCCAAAAACGGCTCAAAAGAGCAGCCCCCTCTACAATGGCACTCAAGTTCCTGCAGTGGAAAAGCACCCTTTATGACTACTTTAGATTAGGACCTCCACTCTGGAGGCCTGGTGAAGAGCTTTTTTCTGAAGAGCTTTTCTGAAAGCAAAACTGGCTGTTCAACCTCTGACAGCCTTGTAGAACAGAAGGGGTGCTAAAGGGAAGGGGCAAATGACCTCCACCTCACTGATGTGCAGCACATTGTGTGGTATACATCAATGACTGCTTATGACCTTGTCATCTAGCAGTAGACCACAACCTTCCAGGAATGCATCTGTCAATACCACTTAATGTCACTTAATGTCACAGGCCTGGCACTCTTCCTAGTGAGGGACTGCCTGGTTGCTTCATCAACCAAGAAATCCCCAGAAGCCTTGACAATGTCAAATTCCTCAAAATTCCCTTTTCACATGATCCATGTTGATTGCCAGCTCTTTATAATCTTTCTCCAGGGCGGCCACGTTTTCTCGAGCTTCACCGAACTGTCCTTCCTCCATCCCCTCCAGAAGATAACTGTGGACGAAGGCCCTCTTGGCATACATGAGGTCAAACTTGTAATTGACTTGAGACCAGATTTCAGCGATGGCCGTGGTGTTGCTTAGCATGCATACAGCTTTCTGGACCTTGGCCAAGCCTGCTCCCGAGACCATGGTTGGGAGATGGTTGTTGATGCTAACCTTGAATCTGTTGGGACACCAGTCCACAAACTTGATGGTGCGCTTGGTGTTTATGTTGGTGATGGCATCATTGACTTCTCTTCGTATAACGTCGCCTCGGTACAGTAGACAGCAGGCCATGTACTTGCCATTAATGGGATCACACTTCAGCATCTGATTGGCTGGCGTAAAGCACGCATTGGTGAGATCTGAAACAATTGACTGATCACGGGCCTTCTTAACTGGGACAAGTGGTGCGTAGCTGGACATGCAGTAGTGAATACGTGGATAGGGCACCAGGTTGGTCTGGATCTCTCCGAGGTGCGCATTCAAGGCACCGCCAAACCTCAATGTGGCAGTGACGGAGGACACAATATGGGCAATCAGCATGTTTAGGTTGGTGTAGACCGGCCGTTTGATGCCAAGATTGTTGCAACAGATGTCGTGGAGGGCTTCGTTGTCAAACATGAAGGTACAGTCGGAGTGCTCAAGCGTAGTGTTGGTGGTGAAGACCGAGTTGTATGGTTCAACCACGGCTGATGACACCTGGGGTGCTGGATAAACGGCGAACTGCAGCTTGGTCTTCTTTCCATACTGCTCTGACAGACGCTCCGTTAGCAGGGAGGTGAAACCTGAGCCGGTTCCTCCACCGAAGGAATGATAAATTAGGAATCCTTGGAGCCCAGAACACTGGTCTGCCTGGAAGGAGAGGAAATAGGACTAATGAGCAGGAAGCTTCGGAGGCACGGCTCATATATTGAACTACAATTATACTGCTGTTTAAACTGATCATTTTATGCTGTTAACAGGATTATATACAGTGTGTATGTGTGTATATGTGTATATATATACATACACACACATACATGCATACGTAGGTGTGTTACGGCAAAGAGACAGTACAGTAGATTCTTTACAGCATTTTGTGAGACTTTGAAATTCTGTAATCTTGTTAATTTCAGTATTTTTTATTATTTTTATGCATGCACATTAAAATGTGTGCATCCCTAGATCACTTTTAGTTTTAGTTTACTTCCTGGTTTCTCTCTCTCTCTCTCACAGACACCTGCACATAGTCAGTTAATCAGCCCAATTTGCACACCTGTTTGCAGTCTGATCACCTCTAGTCACAGCATTTATACCCCTCACTTCCCTTCACTCCTCGCAAAGACTTGTTAGTGTACTACAGTCTGAGCAATTGCTATATACTACCCTTTGCGTTTCCTTTGTCTACCCTGTTGTTCCTCCCCGTCCCGTCTCTACAATTAGTTACATGTGCATTCAGCACGTTTCCCTGCACAATCTTAGTTTTTTATGTTGCTTACCAGTTTATTTATCTTGTCCATTACCAGGTCAATATAATCCTTGCCGATGGTGTAGTATCCACGGGCGTAGTTATTGGCTGCATGCTCTCTTCCACTGATCATCAGGTCAGGGTCAAACAGCTGACCGTGAGTACCTGTCCGGATTTGATCTATGGAAAAATGCTTTCTGATTATTTTGTATCCGAGCAAAACGCCTAGACGATTCATAGTATGATTCCTAGATTGCGGTACCAAACTATGAGACACTTTTAAAATATAGCATGATATTTAAAATTATATTTAATATATATATGACCATAAACACAATTAAAAAAGCATGCTTATTTTATAAAACAATATTAAAAATACAAATAGATTTCTGAAATATACTACTGTAGCATTTCCTCCAAATCAGCAGTAGAGATGTACTTCATATACAGTAAAACTCTTAAACAAAAGTATGTTTACCAATAACTGTGGGTTCCGAATCTATAAAAACGGCCCTCGGTAAGAGTTTCCCTCCTTCAGTCTCGCTGAAGACACAGTCATAGTTATTAACTGTAGCTGTCCGGGTCTTATCGTTGGTCAGTTTTCCATCAGGCTGAATGCCGTGTTCTAGACAATACAGCTCCCAACATGAGCTGCCGATCTGGACACCGGCCTGACCCACATGAATCGATATAGCTTCTCTCTGCAAAAAGTAAATGAAAAATAATAATTGTTATTTCAACATATTATTAATCAACATAGAGTTCAAATCATGTCCGAAACTGTGTGACGGAAGCTGCATATTTGTCATTTGCTAAAATGTTTTAGTAAACAAAATTAATTAAGTATAGAAAAATTAAACACTGGCGAGAGTTTATCAGAAATATTAGGGCTTTTTAGTGTCGAAAAACGAGTTACATACCATAAACTATTTGAGAAAGTTCCGTCTGTTTTCAATTTTGGATGACGTCAGAAGGTCAAGATGCAAAGCCGTAACTATGGCACTCCAGGAAAACCGGAAGTGTTAACCGGAACAAATTATTTATGTCCGCTCGCTTACTTACTTTACTGAAAATGTATTTTTAAAACTGCTATTTATGATATACTAAAAACATTTAAGTTATATATATTTTTTAAATATTTTAAACCCGTTTTGGGTAGGGTATATTTCCATATCTCGATTACAGGCCATGGCGATTCCACTATGGATTATTATGAACCGATATAGTCATAAAAAAATAACACCTTTTTAATTTAATTTCACACTAGTGTCACGTATCCCAATTGTTTTCATTACTTTACAGATCCAATCTAAAACAATGTTCACTGACGCTTTGCTGTTACTTTGTTTCCTGTTTGGAAACACTGTACACTGCCAAGAGAACTTGAACTGTCTGTGTCTATGCTTGAATTCTAATATGTGAATTCAGGTCTATGGTCTAACAGTCAGGAAATCCTTTACCAGAGCAATAAAATGTCACTTTGACCAATCAATGTAGGGGATGAATAATAAAGATTGCAGGAACAACGGATAAGGACGTACGGTATGAGATGCCCATCTATCCTTCGTCGTCATCTCTAAAGCCAAGATTGTTGTTGGAGCCCAACATTTTGACTTGTGGTTTCTTCCACTCCAATCCTCTCAAATATTGCACAGGTAAATCTGAATCCTCCAACACAAAGGTTGAACTTCCCAGAAGGGATGGCTGTATGAGATGGATGAGTGGCTTATACCAGCATTTCTGCTGTCACATAAAAAAAAACATAACATAACTTCCTTGGCAAAAGTAAAATAATTAACAATTAAGGGCATTTTTATTTATGTTTAATCATCCTATGGGAGCTTTTTTCATGTCTGAAACACTAGACTGTGCACACAAATATACACAATCTCTTAAATACAGATAAAGGGGACGGACAAGCACATACAAACACCAAATGGATGATGGACAGGGGGCAGTTGGTGAAAGAAGTCTTGCCAGGTAGGCTATACGGGATAAGCAATAATTAGACAGATTTTGACACAAAGACAGGATGTCACCCAAGACTCACACTATTATCTTCTCCCAGTAAAAGTTTGACATAGTTACATGTAGATGAAATGTATTAACAATTTTTTTGTTGGTTTGTTTGTTTATTTGCCATGCCAGTATAACAGCGTTGTTGCAATAAAATTACACACCTCTGTTAAAGACCAATGCTCGAATCACTAAATGAGAAAAGCAGCTGTTGGAAAGCTAGCTGTTAAGCATTTGACTCGACATAACTGCAATGTTTATGCACATTTAGGTCCTAGGCCGGTGTAGCCACAGGAAACGAACAAAACTAAAATTTTTCACTACAGTGACATATACTGTATACATATATATATATATATATACACACGTGTGTATATATATGTATATATATGTGTGTGTATATATACACATTTATATATATGTGTATATATATACACATTTATATATATATAAACATAAAACAACAGAACACAGTTTTTCAAACAATTTAGCACATATCAGAAAACCATATAATAAAAAAATGCTTAACTAGAAAATATCACATTTTAGCAGACATGCTTTACGCCACTCCACAGCCATTCTTCTTACAAGTAGTTACACACCATGATTCTGTAAATTAAGTCTCTTACAAATGTATTTTAGGACTGCCATACAAATTGTGAATGGACACATGAGTATGGATTCTGACAAGTAAAGGAATGGAGTGACAGTTTTCACACTAGAGTCATGTTACAGATGTGTAATTGGACTACATCTTTTCAGACAGCCTGGTTCTAAGAGGTCTTAGCGCTCAGCTCTTCTAAACAAAAAGTCCAAGGTAAAGTTTAAAATAACGCGAACAATAAAAACACAAATAACTGCAGGAAATATGCACATCCTATTTTTTTTTTAACGTTACTAAAGTCCTGGAATTCAGTCACTAAAATCGGAGGAGATGGACATGTATCGTGAATATCTTTTTTAGTTATTTTTTCTTCTTTTCTAGGGATGCAGAATGAGAGGGGTGGGAAGGGGGGTGAGGGGCTTGATTGAAAAGAGTGTCAACCAATTCCAACTGCAGAAGCTGTAGAGGGAGGGGTTTATCAGGGAGTGTGTGTGTGTGTGTGTGTGGGAGGGGGTTTCATAATCCCTGCTTGGCCAGGGCAGCGGTGACGTCCTGGGCGAGCGTGGAGAGATGGGGCGACTCCAGAAGGCTGATGCTGCCAGCGGAGGAGAGGCGGGGGGACGTGCCTCCCGCCTCTCCCCCCGGGGAGTGAGTGACGACGATCTCGGCGCCGTGATCCACGCGCGCCTTGGCTGTTTCCCTAAACGTCAGCTTGTGGCTCTCAATCTGGAGGGACGAGAGGGCCTGTGTCAGCACGTAATGATCTGTCTGTCTGTCTGTGGGTGTGGGTGTGGGGGTTTTACCATGACATTGCCTCCTCCGGGAGTGTGGCTTGTGTTTTCCAGGGAGCCAATCTTGGGCTGGGCCTTGTCTTTAAAGTCCAGCTTCACACTCTCAATGCGCACTTGGCCCCCTCCTAGACATAAACAGGAACAACACAGAGAGGGGTTGGTTTACATAATTTGGATGCATACCGTATATTGGAAAGGAAATAATCTGTCAACTGCGTATGATAACTAGATGAAGGAACAACCCTGCCTGGTCACAAGACGCGACTTTTCAGAAATCACTGGAGGCGTGGCTCTTCAGTTTCTCTGACTAACTGATTCATTAAGCACATCTCTTCCATTGTGCCAGTATATTTCCCACAAGGGTACTTATCCAGTACAGAAACCTCAAGGGGTCTCAAGAGAAGATGTTGGTTTCACTGGGATTTGGGGAGAACAATTTCAATACCAATTACAATCAAATAATACATCAAATGTAATCCTATGAAGATGTAAGTGGAACAACAGCCGTCCTTATTCATAAAAGATCAATGCAGATGCCACCTAATGTGTACCTGGTCTGTGGCGGATATTGGACATGGATCCACATTTAGCAGTGACATGGCTCATGTCAATCTTCTTGGACTGGATCTGCACCTGTTGGGCAACGCGATGCAAAATAGGAAATACAATGATCATTTGGATCTCATAAGGAATATGACAGTTTAATAGAATTATGAATTTCCTAACGAACAAACAAGCAAACACAATTAATACTTAAAAAGAAATATAATACATACTATTCACCCAATAGTAAAATCACACCATTAATGATCACTAAATATAAAATAAAATAAAAACTCAAAGCATGTAAATCTTGCAACGTTATGGAACTGTAACTATGTACTCATGACAAAGACAGTTCCTTGTAGAGACATTCACAAGAAAGCATGTGACAGAGACACGGGGAAGCCACATGGGGAGGTTTAGTTCAAGGTTGTTTTCCACGTGTGATAACAAAAGAGATCTGAATTTAGTGACGTGAGAATCTCTCTCTCTCTCTCTCTCTCTCTCTCTCTCTCTCTCTCTCTCTCTCTCTCTCTCTCTCTCTCTCTCTCT
>JAOEHI010051111.1:0-19379 GCA_025447815.1 Percopsis transmontana | reverse complement strand
TAATGCCCTACAGGTGCGTTGCAGGGGAAAGGAGGCACGATGCGCGCGTGGCCGTGAGCGCGCCGATCGTGACAGTCTACATATAAATAAATACTCGCATACTACAGTGCGTTGTAATGGGAGTGATAGGCAAAGTTGTTTAGATTGAACAATATGTCCCTCAAAACACACACACATGTAAATATGCTTAGATGCAGTACTCGGTAATGAGAAGGATATGTCCAGGCAAGTACCAATACAGTAAATCTCAAGATGTTTGGATGATACAGGTTATTTTAAGGGCACATTATCAAGATAGTAATCTGTGCCAACATAGGCGGGTGCGCAACACACTTACACTCTGTTACACACACAGGGACGCACAGCAAACATACAAAAGATTAAAAATAAAAAGATTACAATGTGTACAAATATTATGCAACAGCAGGATAAAATATATAGTAGATGATCTGCTCACGCGCTTTCACTTAGCGCACGAGCAGATCCTCTGCAGAGGAAGCGTTCTTTTTTGCTACAGTACTCGGCAAATGCATCACTATAATAAAAATATTATTATTATTATTATAGCCAAGATCCCCCTTGCAACCCTGTAGTTCGCACCCTGCTCACACTAATACTTTTAAGAGTTAACTGTGAACCTAGACTACTCAACACACACTAGTTCTAGCAAAAAGATAAGTAGTTCATATTCTTGTTTATGTTTTCATTGCTGCTTACATTATCTTGTTTGCCTGAAGTATGTAGTTAGTTCAACGACATTATCAGAGGAGATATATGTGTCTTTTATACCTCCATACACTAGATGACAGTATTATGTCCCCATGTTTGTATACTGATGCATAACCTGGTAGAGTCTACCTAGTTAGGGTAAACACATTTCATTGAGCAATTTATTTTTTATTTTATTTTGTAGCTTATTTTATTATTTATTTACTGAATTATATAACTTATGCTTATAAGTATATACGCTTTTATCGGTTAAATATGCAGAATAGTGTACTCCGGGAATACTCAGGGAGTACACTATTCAATCTAGCTCTAATGAATTGAGTGGCATCAAGAAAGTCTGATTTTTGTAGTAGCTTGTAATAGCACAATGCATTAGCATACTATCCACATTCAGCTAAGCCTATTATATACTACACCGTTTCTTTTTGTAATCCCTTTTTTAGTTAGTACACATCCATCTGTATGGAACCTATAAGCCAACCTATAAGCCTATTTATTGTTCCTTCCTTTTTTCTTCTTTTCCTCCCTTCAAGTCATGCTAGTATTAGCTCCTTTTTGATATCACTATGCCGTGGATGTTAAATGTGACCTTCACTTAATAAACAGGGCATTTTAGTTTAGGCACCTGAACACACAAATGTTAGAGGATGCATGGGGTACTACTTCCCTCTTCTGGTATATCATTGCTATTACATGTACAATGTAAAAATTGCATTCGCAGAATGCAATTTTTAGTAGCAGTTAAGTAGCAGTTAATGGTTTCATACATACACCATGAGGCCAAATGTGTTATAAGACATATTTTCTTAGTTACCAGCATTGTAATACATTATAACATTAGAATGTCTAGTATCAATTTACTTCATAACATCTATAAGAACCTATTATTGTGTCAAGAGAGCATCATAAACGGAAAAGACCCGGGTAGGAGTGTAAATGTAAGCGAATTTATGCTCTGCGTCTTTAATCATAAATACAAATGTATTTTTTTCCACAAGACAGTTTAACTTAAGAGATATATCTCTTAAGTTTTTTTGTTTTAGCTTCTTTTCATTTTCTTTTGGCTACTTTATACTTTACTTTATTTCATTAGTCTACTTTTTGTTTAATGTATATCCACACAGGCACAGCCATTGTGACCCATACATCAGCAACATCTGGGATTTTTTCTTACATGGACGTTTGAAACAGTTTCTGTCACAACGCAAGTGATGGACACAACTACAAAAGATATAGGAAGACTTTAAATGAATGCACCGTTTATGAAATTCCAAGCACATTTAACTTCCATCGTCCAAATCTTTTCCTGTGGTTGTGTTTCGTGTAGCCTGGACTCAGAAGGCAGCACTTTTACACTTTACCAGTTACCGTGCTACTGCTACTTAGCTCTGTGTTACTTATCTAATTATCTGTGTTCAGTCATTGCAGCCCATGCTACTGTGGCGGTCGTTGCCATGGTTACTGTGTCAGTGCTGGTTTTGCTGTGTGGTTTAAAAAGAGAAGAGGCAAACGTGGACCCCAACTTCCCTGCAAAGCCACGGACCGTGTTGCTACAGAGGAAGAGGTATACCGTATTTATAAGGATTGTATGTTGAGCATGCAGTATTTGACCTGAATTACACACACAGTGTTTATGTGCTAATGTAAGTTAAACAAGCTCAACCATGCCCCACCTTAACGCACTCTTACTTTAAAAGTAAACCCCTTGCTTGCGTCACAGCCACCCAGATCACTGTTGATGTTTGACACACAAATGTCCTGAAGGCGTAGAGAAGGGTGTGAGACTATGAGAGCTGTAGGGGGAGGAGTAGAGAGCAATGTGAGCCACTCAGGTGTGGGAGGGGCACGTGCTCCCGGAGTTTCAAACAAAACCACATTGTTGTAATGCGCGTTTTAGAGGAAGCCCTATTTATTACATAAGATCAATATTTGTCAGACGTAAGGACATTTACATGAAATGTGGAGACAATTTTGACTTTTTTTTCTATCACAGGTGGGAAGATGTAAAGGATTCTAGAGGTTTGAGTACAGATATCCAAAATATTCATATCCCCTATGATATGAATATTTTCTAATCTAATTCTCAACATAGTTTTGTCACAAATGAAATACAGTTTAAAGGTGAATAGACATCTACAATTGTTTAGTCACATGTTCAGTCGACATACAGTGGCATGTCGACATAATTTTGGCACAAATGAACCCCATACAGTCGACATAGACAGTCGACAAGAGACTGAATAGATCTGAATACTTCCGTCACTGCAAATATGTAACAAATCATGGGCCACGGTCCGTTTGAACAATGATGGCTGTGTGCCGTATCCAGTACGGAACTGATCCAGATCTGGCCCACCTTTTGGGCCAAATGACTTATCTATTTTGGAACTGGCCCAGTGCCGGTTCAGATGTGACAACCGGATCCACACTAGTATTGGCCCGTTGTGCTAAAGGACACCGGCCCGGGTCCGATTTACAGATCCGGACTTATGAAGGCTCCGATCGGGAATACAAGGGCCGGTGCAGATAAATACTCTGAAATATTAATATACTGAAATATTAGCCCATTTAAATGATAAAACTATTGCCATTTGTTCGCAACGTCGTTTCCCTTTCGGTTCATTCTCTACGATTCAACTGTTTGTTGCTGTAAAGAAGATAGGTCCGTAGCCTATCGACAAAATAAAAGCTCCGGAATTGTTTAACTTTATTAACAAATCTCTAGAAAACAAATCTCTCTTTAGAGATTTAGATTAGATTTTAGATTACACTTTAGATTACACCAGTACAGAACATATACACCCATCAACCATAACATTATGACCACTGACAGGTGAACACTGATAGCTTTGTTTGACCAGTTCAGAGTTTGTAAACTGAGGCATAAATAAATGACTTTAGATTAACTAGATGATTCACTGAGCAGCTCGTAAAAAGCCACAGCCTGGAGCAGGGCATCGCACAATTCCTCCCCTCCCTTTCCATGCCCCATTTGGAAAGCGTTCCTGTATTTGACCAGCAGCTCCTGGGGAAAATTCAGCCGTGGCCTCTTCTGGGTCACAGACTCCGTCATCATCCTATGCACCACCTGTGCCCCGCTGGTCCGTGACTCCCCTACCATCAGTCCAAAATGGCGTCCCACAGCAACACGCATCATGTTTAGAACCCTGAGAAGACGATACTTTATTATTTTGTCTACTCACACATTAAGAGATTACTAGCCACAACATAAAACGTGAAGAAACTACACTAATAAAGTACAGGTACAGATTTGGAGAATAGAGCAATACATGTCAGGTTTGCCTACTGCACCTTTAATATTGAAAAAAATAAAGATAACACTTTAGTGACCTCTAAACCTCTACAGCAGCTTAAGAACCAAGAGCAAGATAAAAGACATGGGCTAATGGATATACACACAAACAGATACTTTGCCATTTATACGTCGGCCTAATGTGGGCAGCTGTATAGTATGGAAACTTTTTAATCGCCATCACCTTGGCGGTGTGTTGGATTCTGGCTGGGTGGGCCTGGGCTCCAACAGGGCAAACAGCATGGCCTCAACAGCCCGCATGTGGGCCATAATGGGGAACAGAGCAGTGTTCTGGTGAGAGATGGAGGGCTTCTCTACTATGTAGAAATCAGCTGATGGGAGGAGTGACACTACTGTGGAAATCTGGTGATTGAAAAATGACAAATGATTGCAAACTAATAACTCAGTGACAGGTCTAGATGCAGTTGTGCATCCACAAACTGAGGTTAATTGTATGGTTGATGCGCTATGATGCTACTGTAAGTGAAACGAAAGGATCTTAAATTTGTTGTAAAATCTCAGTCACAGAAAAAAATTAAAATCACTAGCAAATATATCAGCTATAAATGAGAGCTAAGAACTATTTGTACTCACATCATTCAGATAAGCAGAGGCCAGGTATGTTCCCCTTAAGAAATGTGGACATTCCAGCTGTTGCCAATCCAACACAGTTATGCCTCTGTCCACGTGTGCCCAGGCAATTTTATTAGTACCACACATGATTGACACTATAGACTTGGCTTCCTGAATAGATAATCATAAATTAATAAGACAGATAATATAGTACATTTCCAAAATGTAGATGCAACATTTGATAGGCCTTCAATTTCAATAGCATTGCACAGAGGGAATTCAAAAGCAAACTTTTATCAAAAGTGACTTAAAATGTATTTTAAGTCATTATTATAAAAAGAATTATTATTAAATTAAAGTATTAAGAAGCAGGTAGGGGTTGGAAATTGCCAACAGTGAACTGGTGAGGAAATTGGCAGTTCTAGGGGTTCTAACGTTAACTGTACCTTTAATTTAGCTCTAATTGATTAGATGCTAAATCAGATTAATCTGTAAACATCATGGCCAAAGTAAATGTAGGGGAAACCTCCTATATTCATGTAAACTCACCTCTAGCCAGGACCTGTCAACCTCTGGCCTGATGAATTTTATCAACTGAATTTTCACTTTCTTCTCTTTCTTAGGCGGATTAAGAATGGAGTTAAAGACTATGACAGCACTTTTGTGTTTCAGACGAGGTACATTCACCACACTCTCAAGAGTTTTAAAAGGTCCATTCTTGGTTCTGTACTCCACAATGTTGACAGACTTGCGGCCCCGTAGGAGCTTGATGCCTGCGAGCTCCAACTCCGTGGCGTTATTGAGGAGCTGTAGGATCAGAGCTCGCTGCTCTAAAGAGTAGTACGCATCCAGAGACCTGTTTTCATCCTGGAACGATGCGGTGGACGACAGGGTGGCGTTGAGGGTCTCAAACCCTGCCACGGCGATGCGACTCCTCCAGCAGCATGTGCACTGAAGATACCTGAGCTCCAGCTCGGGAAGGGAACCTTGGGGACGTCGAAATAACCCAGACTGACCAGCTCCTGTAAGAGCAAGGCAATAACACCGTGGAATAATGAAAACTATAAGGGTTAGGATACAGGGCATAGGTATGTGGGAGACTAATAGGCTATTTACTAATGTAAATAGCGAGTAAGTTAAAAGATTTTCAAAATAATACCTCTGTGAACAAGCGACGACAGAAATCGTCTGGCAACCCACATTGTCATTGATGAAAAAAATATTAGTATTAAATTGTTTCACAACATTACACGTTATTTTGGATTTGTCCTTTAGTGTCCGACACTTGAAACTACCGACATCGTAAAAACCAACGTGTGATTGGTTCCGGATAAATGTTATCTGAGATTTGTTCCGGGTATTTTAAATTACCTACACGACGAAATCTCACCATTTAGATATTATGATCGTGTACATTGTAGAAATGAATGAGTAATTTTAGCACAACTCTCAACAATTCTCCAGTAGTAATACTTAAAATTGTAGATATAATAATCACAGAGCTGCCAAGTTTCACAAAAAGTTTTGAGTGAGTTTACGCGTTTTGGGGGCGGAGCGACCAAACATTTTGCACGTTTTGGCAGTGGCGGCCCCTCTCCTCCACCTCCTCCTCCTTAACTTAAAAACTCTTTCATACAACTTTACATATTGTTCATAATTGACCAGCACAAGTAGAAATGAAAACAATCGAAAAATCGGATAAAACAAGACATAGCACCAATCGTAGGAGCTGGTGGTGCCTATTGTGATGAATGGCCATTTGGTTTACCACTCACTATTAAAAGTACACAGGTGGCTGCTCCCGAAACTCTTTTTGCTTTTTCCCTGTTACTACTGTCTCCTCCAATGTCTCCTCTGACCTGGCAACTTTTTTGTAAGGGTGCTGACCCTTTGCTGACCCTTTGCTGCCCATAATGAAAACAGGTCTTTCTGCTTCTTCCCTGACATCTTTGAAACAGACATGAAATGCAATGTTTAATGTATGTGTAACTTTTGCCTGGGCATAAAAACATAATTGCAGAGCTGCCTCACAACATAGAGGAATGACCCACAGTCTCTTGAAAAGCTTGCAACTATATACTTAAATCCCCTTTACATGAATAGCTCACAGTATCAATTAGATCACAGGCAAGTGATTTTGTTTAGTTGTACTTTATTCTAGAATAATAAAAACGTAATTCGGATGATCAGGTGGTTACCGGACCTTCCGCTTCAGTTGAAAGACGGCCTTCATGCAGAGGTGTCCTAGTCACAGAGCAGCGTGCGGTGCAGCGTGCGTGCTGCAAGAATCATTCACCACGCGAATAGTGTCGGCCACCAAGTAAGAACAAGTGAGGAAATATATACATTGACTTATTCTGGGATTCTCAGCCGGAGAAATGCGAGGTGTAGCGTGTGAGCGTGTGAACTGGTTGATTTGCGTCTCACGGTCAAAGAGTGCATTATCAGTTCTGTAATTAAGTAGTTCACAGGCTAGCTTATAATAGTTTATAGGCTACAACATAGATTTTTCTGTTGTAATTACCTGTAGCTTATTAAAATTCAATGAGTCTTTATTCAATTATACATTATTTTCTTGTTATGGTTGCAATAGCCCTACTCTAAAGTTCATTGCTGTTATTTATGTTTAATATGGTGATGTCCGTTTCACTTCCTTTCTCTATGATTTGTGGCTGTATGCGACAGTGTGCAGAACAATAAACTTACAGTGTTGCGGTGCTGTTCAGAGGAAAAGCCTGGCTGCTGCACTCTGGCCAATGAGACACTATGGATACTGACCACTCTTTTGACGCTGGGACTTAAAAATCATTTGACATTTACACTATCTTCATCTATGGCAAATTTGGAGAGAAATAATAAAATTCTGTTTGATTTGGTAAAACTGCCTGGAAATAACCTGTGTGCGGACTGTGGAGCGCCTGGTGAGTAAAGAATGATCCCATATCTATGTAGCCTAAATGTGTTAATGATTTAACTATAGGGTTTAATTTTTCTCTTCATCATTATGAACTTGTTTTCTTAGAAAATCTAAACATCTCAATTGATGTGCCTAGCATTTTAAAACCTCAGTAATAAAGTGAAATTATTTGGTCATTTCTAATATGGGGAAGTGTGACAGTCAATTGCTTACAGCCTCATGCAATTGCATGTTCCTCCTTTTAAAGTAAATGCTCAAATGTTTAACGGGAACACAAATATAGGTGTGTTCCATACTGTGTGTGCTTAGAGTCACTCATAGTCATTGCACTGAAAGGAAACTGTAAACAGCAAGTTTAATTGTACTCTAACCTAACACTAACCCTAGTTCCAATGTATTTGTATTGGTAAGGGTCGTGGGCAGATGTACTGCACACCTTGTCCTAAATTAAAACATTTTCATCTTACACAGATCCTGACTGGGCCTCGTACACACTTGGTATTTTTGTGTGCCTCAACTGTTCTGGAACACACCGTGATTTACCAGCTGTCAGCAGGGTAAAGTCCATACGTCTAGACTTCTGGGATGATTCACTAGTGGAGGTACAATATATATTCCCCCCTAAATGTCAACCCAATTTTCATGCAGCAGGCCAGAGGACACATCTAGGATCCTCTTGCGTATTAAGATATGTATTTGGGGGGTATGCCCACCCTATTAGTACGAACTATATAACAGAAAATTGAATTAAACATTAAAATATACTTTTTGACATTATGTGACATCTTGACATCATTTTTCAGAGGGCCACATCTGCCCCTTGTCCAGGAGTTAAAGACCCCTGTTGTAGGCTACATGTTATGCTACAGAGAAGGGATAAAGTGTGCAGTATTAATGTTATAATTTGTTTTAAACTCTCATGATGTGGCCAAAGTGTAATCTTGTCCCTTTTGAATTTAGTTCATGAAAGAGAGGGGAAACACTGTGGCCAAGGCCATTTATGAGAAGTGTGTCCCCATCTTCTACCACAGGCCACATAAAGAAGACTGCATGTAGGTGACTGACCGATCCTGATCAAATATATGAACAGTGGAAGAGAAAACTGTTGACTGGACAAATGCTCTATTTAAGTATAGGAGAGAGTATAGGAGTTTAGTTTATAAGAGGAAGAAACATGAGGCTATTTCCTGTTGCCATCGAGATGTTTTTGAATTAGATTCTGTATTTATTGCATCTCCATTTATTTTTAAGCCCAGTTTGGCTAACAGTTAGTTAGTCAGATGGCTAACTATCTGTTAGCCATCTGTGCACATACTGTATGTATTTCTTCATAAGTTTACATAAATATTTTGATGTTTTTCTTAGTGTACTTAAGGATCAATGGATCCGCGCTAAGTATGAGAGAAAAGAATTCACCAAGGAGGAAAATAAATTTGACCAAGCCTATAACTCAGGTAATAGAATCCCCGTAGTTCCCTTAAGGGATTAATATGATCTTAACTCAGCCACTCACAGCAGCTCACAATTACAATGGAAGTAAATGGGGCCAAACTTGATTGAGCTCCAAAAGCATTTTAACACACACCGTGTGTCTAAGGGAAACCCCTAACACAATAACCATAATAGTCCTATCGTACAATAATATGGGAAAATAGAAATACTGTAGTGGTAAAACATTCTGAATTCTCTTTTTAAGATCCTTTAACAGTCTATCCCACTGATCTTATCCAACTCAGACCTGTTTGAGACAGTCCTCTGGAAGAAGGGCAAGGATAACAAGCAGTTCCTGAAGAGGACCTTCTTGCTGTCCAAGAAAGACTTCACTCTCAAATATTTTGTCAAAGAAGATGTAGGTAGATCTTTACCAGAAGGCCATCAGGAGGGTTGTGTGTTGTTCATTTACCTGGACCTTAACAAAATACCTTCCACCTCAACGTTTTTACAAACCTTGCTTCTTTTTCCACAAGGCTAAGGTTCCAAAAGCAGTAATCTCAATAAAGGATCTGAATGCATTTTTCCAGCCAGAGAAGATAGGTCATGCTTATGGCCTACAGATCTCCTACATGCAGGAGGAGCGTACTAGGAATCTGTTTGTTTACCATGAGAATGGACAGGTGAGCTTGAGGTCCTGCTCCTTGCCAAGAAGAGTCAAAATCTATATCAGGCACTTTTACCACTCATTGGAATATTCTTTGAGACACAAATAGAACAACCAATCCAAGATCAATCTGATAGACCCACCCATCCAATAGACACTCCCTGTTTTATATACAGTACGTGAACAATTTATCAACACATATTGTACCTGTGTGTACCAATGTTCAGTGACAGTAGTTGTAGCTGTAAAAAAGGGCTCTTGGAGGTGCAAAAAACACAAATTCTAACAATATAAGCATGTGCTCTATGACCATTTAGGAAAAGTCATGGAAGGACAGAAACAAGGCATATACACTGATTGAATAATGAACCATATAAAAACATAACGTTGAATGACATGGCAGACGTGGTGCTAGTGCTAATTGATATTAGTGAATTAGTATTCTCCTTGGAATAGATACTTGATAGAAGTACACATGCAGGAAATCACAGGAAGTGCTGATTTTGGCTTCTCCACCATTTACAAAGAAACATCTTGAGTGATATCTGCAATTACATAAAAAAATACAATTAAAAGGTTTGTTGAAGGTCTATTCATGCACTCACACTGGCAGCGACTTCAAGGGACAAAGCATCCGGAAGTCATTCATTTCTGATGGTTGCTGGGCTACACTGAGAGACACTGCCTGGCGTGTTTCTGAACGACAAAATGGCCACGACTTAGCGATGGTGGTGGGAATTTTTAATCTTTTTACTGACTCAGATCTTTTAATCTCTGTCAGTAAAATTATATTTTTTCAGAGTAATTTCGTTCATTACGTTTATTTTAACTATAGGCTAAGTGCGGCGCTGTAGCTCTCTTGTGGGCGATGTCAAAAAAGAGCACACGGCTACATGTCAGCCTATACAGCTGTCACATGACAAATGACCGAAAGAAACAAACCGAAAGACTAGTTATGAGTCGTGAACTAATCATTTCTGTTTCCTGTGCATTGCCCACTGTCCTGTTGCTGAGCCTGTTACTGTAGCCTGCGGCTACAACTGTCACGTGACAAATGAGCGAAAGACACAAACCCAAAGACCCATAGTTATGAGTCGTCAACTAATCATTTTAGTTTCCTGTAGCCTACTGACTGAGCCTATGCAGCTGCCATGTCACGAGTGAACTTAAGAGTCCAAGACCATTCACGCATGCGTGAAAATTAACTAATCAGTCACTGAGACAACTCATTACTCCGGGTCATATAAAAGATTAGTTCAAAAAGAACGAAACGTTCACGAGCAACACAACACTACTTGGCGACAAAAAAGTTCAGCCAACTTTAACTTTATGCAAATGAGGAGCGACAGAGTCGAGCGACGAACAATCAGAGGGCAGATGTGGAGGGCTTATATTCTTTTGCTGTGAAACATTTTCTTAAACTGTAGTTCCTATTAGTGGTGGGAAGTTTTAATCTTTATACTGACTCAGATCTTTGAATCTCGGTAAAATTAACTAATCTTTTTTCGAGTCATTTCGTCTATTTCCTTCATTTTAAAACGAGTTAGTGCGGTGCTGTTGCTCTCTTGTGGGCAATGTAAAAAAGAGCGCGGTTCTCAAACACTGAAGGCTACATAGTTTACTTCAGTATAATAGTATAATATATATTACAAAGTATAATAGCCTACACAAATTCACTTCTTGATCATTCTCTATCATAATTCTATAAAGCCACAACCAATTCAAACCATGTGAAGCATGCGTGAAAATGAACGAATCACTCACTGAGACAACTCATTACTCCGGGTCATATAAAAGATTAGTTCCTAAAGAAACATTCACGAGCAACACAACAATAGTTCCTATACAGTAGCATTTATTTCCCATAGCCAAAATGGAGGAGAGACTGGTCCTCAACGATGCGTCACTGTTAATTTACAGGGACGTTAATAAAAAAAAAAATTATACATGGAGGCAGATCTCCGAGATTGTTGGGATGAGTGGTGAGGTTTAATCAAGTGAATGGCAAATTTCAGCAGTTGCCAATGATGCTATTTGAAATTCCTTATGAAAGTAACACTATGTTAGCAACGACTCACAGTGACAAAGTCTCTGCTGGCGTGAGTGCACCATAACCCTGCGTTTACACTGCCAGCGATTAAGTAGCCAAGTCGCTTTGTAACCAAGTCGCTTTGTAGCCAAGTCGCTTTGTAGCCATCGCTTGTGTGTCTGTCGCTCAAAGGGGCACTGTACTGTGTCTGCTTTGCTACATGCATGGGCTAAAAATTGTAGATAAATGTGGTTATATTTGTTTCGTTTTTAAAAATTTTGTCCCAGTAAATGAACAAGCACGCAGTTTCTCCTCTATTTTTGATTGCCAAGAAGAGGGAGAGACATCAAGATGAACACCTCTACTCTCTGATTGTCTAGTTGCCACACCGCGTCTCTGAAAATTTGAATAAAGTAGAACTTTGGTAAACTTTCCCAATGCTCGTCAAGTTGCTGAGGGTTTAGCCGCCAGCCGTTTTTTCACTCACTGTCACCCATTGTCGCCTGGCGCTCATTGCAATTAATGAAGGTCTTTGTAGCTGGCTGTAGCTGGCTGTCGCTGGCAGTGTAAATGTATGGTAAAGAATATGACAGCTTTCAGAAACTAATAGGCCTACAGTGTAGTAACGTCTCCTGACTAGACGATGCCGCCAATGCACCAAGTGCAAAACTTCATTAATATTCGACTGTTTACTTCCAATTTAGATAATTGTGTCGTGTTTCAATGCTATTCGAGCTACACGTTTAGCCTACCTCCAGAAGATGGAGCCATGTAAACAAGACAGTCAAGTAAGTTTTTCAAGATTTCAGAATGGCCTAAAGCCTTTCCAGTGTTGAAAATAAATAACAGCTCTGTCATTACATTAGGTTCAATATAATATTCTAGGTTTATAGATTAGTGTTATTTAAAGGCTTACATTATTCATAAAATAGTCTAAAATAGACTAAATATATTACCCATGGTATTTTTCCCAGATTTGTCTTTTGTTAATGGATTAGGCATTTGTCACTGATACAAATTCCTGTATCTTTATTTAACTTGAAATATTATATAATGCTAGTTCCAATTTCAGTTGTATCTTTTTTTTGCACGTTTCTTTCTACAGCTTATACCTCAGATAACTAGAAGCAGTCTAAAGGAGGGATATATGGAGAAAACTGGTCCTCTGGTAGTCAACCAGCTTTTGTCAGATGTCTTTCACTAAATATTCTGTTTGTTTGATAATCTTAACTGAATATTATTTCCCTCTTTGCCCTGTTGTCTTTTTCGTCATGCGCGCGTGTGTGTGCGTATGTGCATGCAGCAGTGGGAACCATTCAAGAAGAGGTGGTTCACACTGAGTTCAATGGACAGGAAACTTCTGTACTTTAAATCTCCACTGGTAATGAAGACCTTCCCACAATACCTCCCAAGGTGCATGTCTCGCTCTTTGTATCCAGTGTATCTCTGTGTATCCACAGGACGCTACAGAGCTGGGGGGCGTCTTCATCGGCACAGTGGAACATCAGTACCACGTTACAGAAGGGGTCCCCAAGGGCATGCGGGCAGGCAGATGGCGCTGTGGTATCACCTTGCAGACACCAAACAGGCAGTTTGTGTTCATGTGTGAGCAGGAACGAGACCAGAACGAGTGGCTGGACGCATTCAAACATATTATCTCTCAACCCATGACCGAGAAAGATTACGCTAGTATGTTACACTTAACAATTGTAGCCTAGCTAATATACAGATGTCTCATTATGGGATGGGATGTAGCCTATGTGTGTGTGGGTGGGGGCGGTTTTTGGGAGGTCCAAAATATCAATGTATATTATATTTATAGATATTTTGAGAAACTTCTTTCTTTCTTTCTTCATCCCTTTCTTTCAGCTGAATCCAACATGACAAGGGGGAAGTGACAGCAGAAAGCAGTGACTACCTAACAGGAGTTTAGAGTGTGATATGAGGACACATTACCTGTTAGGGCCTACCAAGCAAATGGCAATATACTCACTGCAACACTCGTTTAATGAAAGGAAAAGATGGCAGGACCGTAAGAATCAAAAACAAAGAAGAAACACCAAATGATAGAAGAGAAAATAGAAAGAATATGATTCAGTGGCAACGGTTTATGTAACTTCATCAATCTTGTCTTTAGTGTTATTCTAGGACACCAAAAATCAATCTACACTATAACAAGGATTTTCACATCTAGCGGCCAGCTAGGAGCTGGTATATGTGACCACATCACCCATTGACCAATATATAGCCAATATATATGATTAAGCTTAGTGAAATTACGTGGTTCAATGCTACATTAGGTACTGATATGTTCTTTAGGTTACTATTACTACAGGATGTTCTTGTTTGTGTGTGCCTGTTTTTGTTCTTTTCCTAATTGTACCACATCCACTCACTATATAATATTATTTATTGCTCATGTACTGCCGTGAATGAAAAAAATAATAAATGTTTGCAGTGATGATATCCTGACAAATTTACATAACATTGTTAATCCGAGTATTTATTTTATTTAGCGCTATGACAAAAATTACATAATTAATGTTGCCCTTACATAATTCTTTCATTTTGTAATTCGTAATGCAGAGGTAGGTCTACTGCAGATCAACTTATTTAGTCTTCTAATGCACTGAATAATTAGGTTTGTTTTGATCTTCGTTTCAGTCACAACCACGTGAATGCGCACTCTTCTCTTTATGGATGGAAACCAGCCACCAGTCAGCTGTCTAGAGGGGGCGTGTGTTTTAATCATGGGTATAATTGCTTGCTATAACGCCCTCTACCGCTTTGTTGTTGAAGTGCAGTGACACCTAGCTATCGTCTGTCTTCCTGCATCATCTGGGAACAAATGCGCGTTATACGGTTCTCCAGGCTGGTTTAATTTTAAATGGCTTACGGTTGTGTACCGATTTCGTCCCCCGCTGTGACAATCCACTGTGTGTTCCTGTGTCCTCCCGCTGTGACAGCTTGGATCCGAATGCAAACATAGCTTAGCAGGCGAGCCAGGCCGTGGAAAGCAGACTGACCTCCCCATTCATCCACACCAGAGCATAAATGTTTGCATGTCAACGCTGGCAACGATGCGCAAAGACGTGAGGATATTATTAGTGGGAGAGTGTAAGTATGCGTGTCTTCGGCCGGACCTTGTAATTTCAGGTCAGCCATTATTTTTATTTTCATTGCTGGTTGCATGATGCGGACGCCCCCAGGAATATCTCTTCATTATTACGCAGGTTTAATTTTAGTTGTGCCCTTTTATTCTACATGCTTTATGTCTAAGGATCAGCTCTAGTGAATGTTCTATTCTTAGTGTTACCGTTCACTGCCCTAGTTTTTAGATATTTTCAAAAACGGTTTCCCTAAGGACTTCATAAAGACAAGTTAGGTCTAGATTACATCATTGTAAGTAAAATCAATAATATTAATAATTGAGTAAAAGCAACAAATAAGCAAGAGACCTCACTCGCATAATGTTTCTCTCATCACAGCCAAGGTGGGGAAGACCTCCCTCATCATGTCCCTGGTCAGCGAGGAGTTTCCGGAAGTGGTACAGATGAGTTATTAGCGCTTTTGTCATAATGAGGAACACAAACTACCAATCCAATGTATTGTGAAATGTATGCCATACACTATTATTACCGAAGCCCTACAATTTGATAGCCTATCGCATATCTGCTTGATGTTTCCTGTTATTTGTTCATATGCTTTAGTAATGCTTGACTGACCTAATATCCCCACTAATGTATATATATTTTTATTTTAAATTTTTTATTATTATTATTTTTTTACTATTTGTGTATGTATCTGTCTTAGGTCCCCTACCGTGCTGAAGAGATCACCATCCCTGCAGATGTCACCCCAGAGAGAGTTCCTACACACATAGTGGACTATTCAGGTACTGCTCAAATTTTCTTTTAATTTAGCTGAGTTTAACAAATTGTTTTAATGGAATCTATTTGCTCTCATTTCACCTGCCATTTAACCTGGTAACTCGAGATGAAACCTACCACTAGGTAAGTAGGTATTTTTAAAACCTCCACTGGGAGTGGTTTGCCTCCAATCATTATTAAATCCCTCAGTTGAATGGAATTATATTTTGTAAAAGTTGCACCTGCTGTCTCAGTCTCCCTTAACGCTGTGAAAATATCTCAGGACAAGATTGTCTTTTCTACTTTTGTCAGATAGATATAGACATAATTTGCTTCCTAGTTTGTTGTAGTGAATGCATGTGCACAATAACAAAGTAGGAAGGGGATTACAGCTGAATCTCTCATGAAATCTTGAAAATGCAACCATGTCCTGGGATATTAAAGACTTCAAAAGAGTTTTGTTTGTTGATGCGGGTTTCCCCCATTATAATCTATGGAGTGTCAAGAGCAAAGATCACCAGAACCCTTATTCCCAGAAATTTTCCCCACACGAGAAATTAAGAAATGATGTCATTGTCAAAACTTTCCAGAATTCCACTTTAATTTTATTACCTGGGCAAGATTAAGTTTGTCAGTCTGCGTTTCATGTTCACAGATGCAGAGCAGACAGATGAGCAGCTGTTTCAGGAGATCTCCAAGGTCAGTTTATTTATTCTATGTTGATTTAATAACGAGAGAATGAATTTGTCCAACAAGAAGCCTAAAGAATACCCCTTTCTCTCTTCTGGTAGGCAAATGTCATTTGTATTGTCTACGCTGTCAACAACAAAAAGTCCATTGAGAAGGTGGGGGGACTACAAGCTTGTATTTTCGATTGGTTGAGCTTGTGACACAGTAATTATTGATTTGCAGTAAACATGCACTCTGCCTGCTAATTCACTCTTATCTTTTGCCCCACCATATATTATAAATTGACTCTACAGTAGTGGCAGTTTTTCAAAATATGAATGTGTTCTTTTCTCTACCTGTAATTCATGCAGGTCACAAGCCACTGGATTCCCCTTATTACTGAGAATACAGACAAAGATAGCAGGTATGTGATTGTAGTTAAAGCCAAACCTACATTCACACGGACGACAAAAGAGGGAGACAAAGCTACTGGCTTTCAACTTTCAATGAAAGTTTAAATGACAGAGCTATTATTACTTTTCTACACTGGAAAGGCTTTAGGCCATTCTGAAATCTTGAAAATCTCACTTGACTGTCTTGTTGTAACAGCAGTGTGTTTTGGACGAGAGTAAGCGCAGCCAGCAAAAACACACACAAGCTGAATTACGGATGAAACGCTCGTAAGCGTTGTTTTAATACAGGAACACACACGTACAGGGCATAAACCCGAAACAATGCCCAACAACTCCTGGGGTTGTTGGGGAAACTAAATACTCATGGAACTAATTCCTAATGTCCTGCACCTGTGGGCCTAATGCTCCACAGGTGCGCTGCGGGGGAAGGAGGCACGATGCACGCATAGCCGTGAGCGCGCCGATCGTGACACTTGTTTACATGACTCCGGGCCTTGTCTTACACCCCACGCAAAGCGGCGCCAAGCGCCACACAAGTGACTTTGCTAGTTTCAGACCGACCCAGTTGTCATTTTCCTGTCCAGCGCCCAGGTTGTTTAAATGGCAAATGCCCATCTGAGCACCTGTGGGTGTGTTGGTCTTAAAGGGAAACTTCGGGATTTTTCAACCTGGGCCCTATTTTTCTATCTTAGAGCGTCCAAAATATCAGGACCGATCAAAATCTTTACTGTATTGAGTTACAACGCAAAAAATGTTGATGTCACTATACAATGGAATTCTATGGGGCACTAGAAACATCGGAAACATAGGACAATATTTTAACTTATAAGGTAATTATATAAGTGTCTGGCAAAATAGAACGGATCCCTATGGAGAATATACATATCCATATGTCCATATTAACCTCAAAACTGTAAAGAATCTGTAGAAAATTCATATTTCTCCAGTCATTCCCTATTCCATATTCTTTACCGTACATTCACACCGCCAGCGACAGCCAGCTGCAAAGCGACAGACCATTCATTTCAATGAGCACCGGACAACAATGGGCGACAGTGAATGGAAACGTATGGCGACTAAACGCTCCACGACTTGGCGACGGTGAAAGTTGATCAAAGTTCTACTTTATTGAAATTTTCAGTGACGCGGTGTAGCAACTAGACAATCAGAGTGTAGAGGTGTTCATCTGAGATCCTTCCCTCGTCTTGGCGATCAAAAAAAAAAGCCGACATATCCATAATGTAATTTTGACTAGCTGCAATTCTAATTATCTACAACTCAATTATCACTACTCAAAATGTTAATTATTAATATCAACAATTCAATTCTCTCTAGTGGAAATGTCAGTTGTTAAAAGGTCGATCCCCGCTTCCTCTGACTAAGTGTTCAGGTGTTCCTGAGCGAGACACACACTAACTGCTCCCGATGTGTTGGATGGACACCACCGACACCACCATCGGTGTGTGACTGTGTGTGTGAATGGGTGAATGTGAGGCAATGCTGTACAGCACTTTAAGTAACCCACATGTGTTAGAAAAAAAAACTTTTATATAAAAAAGCTATACATAAAAAAACACATTTATATACTGTAAATTACTTTTGTTATATATATATGCAGTCGATTGACTATTTAAAGCAACAAACAGAATAGTTTGTGTCCCCAACTTGACGTGTGTGTCCCCAGGGTTCCTCTGATTCTGGTGGGAAATAAGTCCGACCTCGTGGAACACAGCAGCATGGAGACCATACTTCCCATCATGAACCAGTACAGCGATATAGAGACCTGTGTTGAGGTGGGTCTTGGGTTGTCCTCAATAAGAATAGCAGTGCTGACCTAAGAACTACAATTGTAAATTCATCCTATATTAGGGAGTGAACATGACAGTATTATATGTGCTAAAAGTTAAATAATTTTTCAATCTGCTTTGGCTCTAGCTAGTGTAAGAACAAGCTGTTTATCTTGAAGGCTTTTATCATCTATAATGATTGATTGAGTATTAGTATAAACATGGCTGTTTCTCTGAAGATATTAATCCTGTCCTTCTAATGTGCTATTCTTGCTTTAGCCTGTTCAGAATAGGTTTATGGAATCATTATTTGATGCTCTAGCTTCTTGCGAGTTGTTTATTATATATTATAATATTATATATCAGTTTGCAAACAGACAACCAGATGCTCACTCAAAATCAAGATTAATTTCACAACAATGCACAACTCTGATCACAACCCACATCATCATAAGTACATTGTATGTTAGTCCAGTTAACTAACTGAATAAGTGTAAGTGTTTTATTCTTGAATTCAACCTTCACGTAAGACTTTTATCTTTAAATTGAAGCTGTTTACATTCTCCTATAGTGCAAATCTTATAGTGCTTATAGTGTAAATCTGTCTGAGAATATTCTGAGCTCACAGGTTCTCCAGACAGTTCTGCTTGTGACCTCAGCTGTTCCTTCCTTTTAGCTCTTACTATGTTTTGTCAGACAGGTTAATTGAAATGGGCATATCCCTTAGACAGATTCTGTGTGCTAATACCCTGGACACACACACACACTTACGGGCAGACAGACCTGGTTATACTTTGCTAGGTCAGTGTTAGCAATCGACTAAAATAGTGATAGCATTACGTAATTCAACATTGTATATATGGTGTTTAACTGTAAGACTACATCCTGGGGTAAGATTACTATATGTATGTGTGTGTGTATATATATATATATATATATATATATATATATATATGTATGTATGTATATATGTGTATATATA